>WIPJ01067655.1:513842-540720 GCA_018155075.1 Cassiopea andromeda
AATAGTCGCCTCAAACTCTCCTTGACTTTTAAGTTCCTAGAAATAAAATTGCGTGTTTCCACAAGCCTACAGAGCACAATGTTAATCCTCTTATTTGACCATTCTTTGCAATTATTTTCGAGAACAATCCGCAATGAAACATCTGTGCATCAGGGGAGGCACTAGGACTTTTCCGACGGGGGGCTGAAATACGGTTTTTAAGGTACTTCAATGCCAAAAATCTCCGAAAAATTATGTTTTTACCTTCCAACGGGGAGTAGCAAATTCCGACTGGATGCTATAGCTCCCCTAGCCCTACCCTAGAGCCACCCCTATTGAGTATTCCGGCAAGACTTGAGACGAACGGCGCGAAATTGAAACCGTTTCACATTACGACATGTATACCGAACGGGACTTACGTCTTTGGTTATCCCCCATATATAGTTACAGTAGTTCCATTTGTCTTCGTATCGATTTTGGGGGATTTTCTAATGAAACTGGCTCGCTTCATTGTTAATGTGGTATAACTTACGTCTGGCAAGTACGTCACAGGTGCGCGTGGGTTAAATTAAACGTCCGTTAGAAGTTCTCACCTTTTGCCTAGCGACAACTCATTGCCACTCTTCTCATCAAACATTTATCTCATTGGCAGCTGTACACCACTGGGTCAACGTAGCTTATTTCAAAGATTCCATCTCTAACTCATTTCCAAGAAATAAGTCGCTCGAATTCATCGATTCCGCCTAAAATAATTGCTTCCACTTTGATCTGGTAATTTGATTCAACAATGGACATACTGTGTAAGCAAATATGACTTTAATTCAAATTAATTGTTTGAAATGCCGTGTTGTGTTCCTAATGTATGGGCCTCTTTCCTGAACATTCTTTGATAACATCTCTAAGATTTTTTCATTTGGTTCGTACATCTAGCCAGGCCCGTAGCGCTGGGTCGGCATAAGGTGGCAATGCCTCCCTGGGCAACAGTGTAGAAGTAAATCGATGGTTAGAGGGGAGAGGGCTCTTTTCGTGTGTATATCCTTATGAGAAACTTTGAAATTAATTCAAACACAGCACGAAAAAGCGGCAACATTCTTTTCACGTACTGAAAGCTTTTTTTCGTCCGACATTCATCAGAGTATGAAAACGTCGGATAGTGACCTAAAGGTTAACTGAAATATATATCCAGATGCGGTTACATGTGACAGGATGCGTCTAATTAGCCCCAAGAGTGGCCAATTAGGACCTATTAACCATTGTTTACTTGAAGATGAGTGTCTGATGAGTATCGGACGAAAAAAGCTATTAGTATGTGAAAAGAATTTTGACGCTTTTTCGTGCTGTGGTAAAGTTCTGTAGTACCAACAGTCTATTTAATTCAAGCACTGATATAAGAAAACGATAATGTCATCCAGTAACAACGTATTTTAAATACCACGCATCTTGTGAACTAACAATTTCTCGACTGCTTGTTAAATCTAATATAGCTATTCTTATTTCCAAACAACTTACAGAGTTGGTGGGCTGCGCCCACTTATGTGACAACTAAAGGGGCTGTTCCCTCCCTGTTTTAAACTTTATGTTCTTGTGGATCATTGCAAAACTTGACAATAAGCTAAACTTCTCGTTGGATATATAACAGCATTAAAGCAACCCAATATTTACAATAATTACATAAATCTTGTTCCATGTTGAAACTCTTAAATCACACTCGTAACTCTTAACCATAAACTGTGAACTGTGAAGCGAATGCTAAGCTTGATGTACGACTAATTGCGGAGGAGCGCTACACGTGACGAAGACATAAATCTTGTTCTATGTTGAAACTCTTAACTCAAACTCGTAACTCTTAACTGTAAACTGTGAACTGTGAATTGTGAAGCGAATGCTACGCTTGATATACGACTTGCGGAGGAGCGCTACACGTGACGAAATATCCAACACTCCCCTGCGCCTCCTCTTCTATACCACTGAGAACAGGTTACGAACTAGTTGCAACCCCTGGAACCTGGTCTAAAAATTTTTAGCTATGCTTCATCTTTTTAGCAATGGAGAGATGTCCCTAGATCTTACCCGAAGGATGAAGTACTTGTGTGGATAATTTCCTATTCGACTTTTGCTATGCTTGTAATAGAAAATTCTTGTAATAATTAGGCCATGTTTGCCTTATAGAGGGCTGTATTTATAACTAACAATTCAAAACAAAACAAGAGTATATAGGATTACAATAATGTCAAGCTCAAGCAGCGATATAATACGAAGGATTAAAATTATCCGTTTGTCCATAATTTCCAAAATCATCACACTTGGAAAAGGGTGGGAGGGACTTTGGATTTTCAGACGCTTTCAATGGTTTGAAAGTTTTTTATATCTCAATGGTTTGTTTGATTTTTCAGATTTTCTGGGATTTTTAAAAAAAGCTATGGAGCTTTCATTTTACGAAGAAGTGTGAGATTTTGAAAAATTCTTGAGGATCTGATGATTTTGTGAAAATCTCTGAATAGCTTTTGAGTTGTCTTACAAATTTTAAGTATTTTTAAACATTTTAGATTTTCCAAAATTTTAAAGATTTTTTGGAGATTTTTACCGATCTTTCTTCAACGTGTACGAGATTTACCCCTCGATCCAAACGATTTACCGTCTCTTTTAAGTCTCCATTCCTTACCAGCACCTATATCCAATAACAGTTTGCAGTCAATGTACTTGAGATGCAACCTTGCACATTTTCATCACATGATTCGCTCGAAAAATTTTGCCATTCCTGAAACATCGACAACACTTTAGGCTTGCATCTTAACTGTACGTACAAAAGCAATTTTGACTGGAATCAAACAAAGTCTGTCAGATTTGCTTTGCTCTTGTCTGACATTTGTACATTTGAAGTATTAGGTTTAATTCATTTCTTCCTTCTAATATTATAAAAGCTAAAATTACGACACTTAGAAACCTGAGTAAAAGCAAGGACCTAGTTATTATTCGTCCTAATAAGGGGAATGGTGTTGTTCTCCTTAACCGTTCTGAATATGTTTCGAAGGTGGAAAATATCTTGAACGATGTATTTAAATTTGTCAAGCTGGACTCTGATCCCCCTGAGTTATGTTAGGAGAGGGAGAGTATGCTCATTCGCTTTCTCAGGGACTTACTAGTAAGTAGTAAAGCTATCTCTCAAGCAGGGATGTGGCGGTGGGGTCTGGGGGCGTCACACCCCCCAATATTTTCAAATTTGCAAGAAAGTTAGTCAAAAGTTAGCCAAGCAGCAAGAGGGTTGGCCACAGTACTTTCTGTGGCCTTTGTTTTTTAGTAACAATTTGGCAACAATAGTTGGTCTATTGGTCACAACACCCCCCAAAAGAAGGTGTCTCGGCACATCACTGCCCTCAAGTACAATTCATTTGTATACTTGAAATAACATGTACATTCCAGTGTATATTTGCCATGGAACTGAGGGATGTGGAATGGATCCATCAGGGTCACCAAAACCTCTATACGTTTTTTCTATAAGAAACCAGTTTATGAGCAACCTAATTCTAGAGGGCCTAAACTTTGATAAACTTTTAGAACTGCAAGGGAAAAACTAAGAAATTCCAGATAAATTGTTACCCTGTTCAACGTAAAGTTGTACCAAAACAATTTGAATATGACATTGTTTTAGAATTTAACTCGTACAGACCTACTTTGCTTGTTATAAGATATATATCATCCCATTCATATACTATCTCATGTGGGAAATATCGCCAATGTTTAATTAAATGCAAGTCCTAGATATGAAATCCATGCAGTCCGACAGTGCATTCTGTTTTCGCATGTCGAGAGACGACACAATTTAAAACCAAAACTGAGAGCATTCCATGAAAAAACTTCCTCTGTAAGACGGGGGCTTCCTACAAATCTTGCTGATTTTGCCTGTGGAAGTGCACATAGTCTGCTTAATACGTAACTTGGAATTTGCTTGTATGTTCAGAATTTATTCGGTTCGCTTTCAAGCACATTTCTTGCATCAAACTTTGCAAACATTGTTTGTGTATAGTTGTACGTAGGTCCAACAGTTTATAAGAGCTCCTTTGCATTAATGCTTACTTCTTACCTTATCATTGTTGTTTATGCAGCAATTCTGAACATTTTAAATTGCCATCCAGCTTTTCAAGTAAGTTTTTGTCATTGCATTTGAAGCATAAGCGTAGGAGAGGGGGTGACAGGGGCAGCAGCCTCCTTTAGTTGAGCATAAATCTTCTATATTCGGGAAATTTTCTTGAAAGAACAATAGGAAATTCGGGCACCTTTCCTGACAGCTCTCCGAGTCGCCTTACTCAATCGGGAAGAAATTTTACAGCCCCCCTAATGTGATGTCTTCCTACGCCTATCGTTGGAAATGAACTAATTTTATTGTGGAACAGCCTGTGCTAGAGTCCTTCATTACCTTTAAAAAGGTTCTAACATAACGTCCTGGTTTACTCTAAGGAAGGTGTAAAGTTCTAGTTTTCTTGTTAATAAACATAGCTTAGATGGTTTTCGTAGTTCATGCGTTTTTGCCCATTTAGCAATAAATGCTATCCTGGCATTAGTATCACGCTATATAAGGAAATTCGCTGTTGATACTTCTCAATGAACTTGATAATGAAGCTAGGACGATGTAAAAATGTTACTCAGCAAAGTTCACAGCGATGGAATTCATTCCAAAACGCTATAAATAAAGCGTATCTGTTGGAAACCTTGTCCAATAAAAAGTCAAAAGGCTGGATTTCCTCGTTACCTTAGATACCACAATCTTTTTGGCTACGTTTGAATTAAGTTTCACAGTTCCTTCCTGGTAAAAGAAATCGAAATGTAGCCGGATTAGCTCGCATCACCTTGAGTTAAACCAGTCTGGCGGTGTTTGTAGGTCACTTTCTAGTTAAATTTTTGCTTACTTAATGGTTTGCAAAGACATTCTTGTAACAAGCATAGGTGCATAGGCCATTCTTCAGTTTTGGGGAAAAGATGTTGATATATTCAATAGCAGAGATCTCAAACTAGATTCTTGTGGTACCCCAATTGATATACATGTAAGGATATTTTAAATGGTCTCTTTCTTTGTTTGAGACCTGTTTCATGAAAATCTGCGGATAGGCCCCAAGGCTTTTCTTTTTAATCTATACGCCTTCATCTTTACTATCACCTGGGAAACATATATTGGCTTTGATAGGCCCATTTCAAAAGTTTACGCATTGCTCGAATTATCGAGGCGTTTTTCCTATTCCTTATACAATAATAAAAGGCGTGTTGTTTGTTACATCCTTGATTAAAGCCGGACAATAATTAAGAGCAAATTCCTACGAGATGAGGAAACATTTTAGTATGTGCTTCAGTGTCTTTGAGCTTTATATTTTTCCGTTTAACCTAGCTTAGGTTTGCGATCATTTTGTCACAATCATTTCTCGCAAATTTTATGAACAATCTTGCTTTGCAACCCAACCACACCCCTCAGGGGGTCACGTACTCCTTCACAGCAACATGTGATGTCATCAATCCATGCACGCATTTGGGGGCATTTCTTGTTTTTCCAAGGCTAATTCGCAGGTTATGTCCGCGTTCAGCGGGTATTTAGAATAGCTAGTTTTCATCCTAGCATGACAATTGTGTAATTTCCATTTAGATTAATCAGAATGAGACAAAAAATTTCCTTGTTTCCCTTCCAAGTTTCTTGCTCATGGGCGATGATAATTGCATTAATCAACTTTGGAATGTTGCTGAATAGCATGGCATGTGTTTGCGAAAAAGCTATATCATCATTAGCTTCTTTCCCAAACGTAGAGCCTCTTTTTCAAGATGCTATAACACTTATTGAACATACTATGAAACATTTGTTTTCATCTTTCTACCTTCATTATTGCAGAGATGTCGAAACGGTTTCAATACTTGTATCGTTCCCTTATTTGGAGTTATCCATGAAGGACGTCCGCGCCTTGGGGGAGGGAGAGAGATAGCAACGATGCAGACAAAAGCGAACAGGGAGGCTAGTTATCTGAAAGTAGACATCCTTTTAAGAGAAAAGAGAGTGTTTCCGTAAATAGCCTGTTGGTACTACAGAACTACATACTATGTCAAAAGAATGTTGCCTCGTTTTCGTTCTCTGGTGAAGAGCGTATTTACAAATCATTTTGATGTCATCTTTTTTCTGAAAAATTAAGAGACAAAAAGAGATAAATAAATTATGTGCTTCTTCTGCAAAGAACTTGTTATTTCATATTTTATGCAGCTCTTTAATCATTTTTAAATAAAATAAAGTAAAGCATTGAAAATATTACATTTTACTAGTCAGTATAAGGGTGTGTATAGGTGCACAGGTAAGGTGTATTATTATGTTTACACCATTAAAGAAAAGGTCACAGTTTCTCAGGGACCGTTCATTCTTTATGCCTCAGGTTGGGACTGAATGGAAATGTTTATTTGGGTAATTATTTTTGTTACCCAACTTTGTGCACTATAAAAATAACAGTTACCCAACCGATAAAGAGCTATTAAAAGTATGCTACCCAATCTTTATAAGACATAAAAATGATATACCCAACCTTGAAGCTGCCTGAAAAATCATTCGCCTAACTTATTCTCTTCAGCCCCAACTTGAGGCATAAATAATGAGCGGTCCCTTAATAACCACTTTCCCGCATGGACAGGGGAAAGGGGTTGTTAAGCAAAAAGCGGACAGACGTGGACTGGGGGACGGGGGGTTAAAAACTGGCAGAAATGTGGGGACATCATTTATAGATGACCCCTTTTTAGTGCTGTCCGTTATATCTAGCCCTTTCTATCAAGCAACAGACTAACTACTCTCGTTTGTTTAATACACGTACGGGGGATGCTTATTAATTTTTCAGATTTTTCCCACCCTGATGGACCTTATTAAGACCCCTCTCCGTTTATTGATTTTAGTACGTGGAATGTGACAAAGGCCCATATCAATTATGTCAGAACGTAGCTTTTTGTTTTGTATGTTCGAAAAGATGTTATGCATTGCATTTACATTTTGGATATTCTCATTAGGTATATCATTAGACTATTTACTAGCTTTTGTTGCTATTTTGCCAAAACAGACCTTAGAACAAGGTGCTTTATCATTGAATACATGACAAGTGTAAACAATTGATTTTACATTGCTCTTCTAGTTCTCATTTATTTTCATCTTCTTACTATTTTAAAAGTCGCAATTTTGCTTTTAAAGGTATTTTTTGTACTTCGATTTTTAACTATTTTTTTCCTCTTCAATATATTTGTATTTTAGTTGGAGGGGCCCTTGAAAACCAGCATTTTTTGCTGAAGGGCTTCCCTCCTTAAATAATTTCTAAATGAAATGAAAATGAAAAGAAATAATAATACTCCTATTTATCAGTTTTCGAAAAGAGTTCCTAGCCCTCGACTATTAACCCCCCCTGCATTAAGCATCCTAGCCCCCAAGTATTAAACTCCCCTGTTGTTCTAGATAAAGTTCACGGCTAAGATTCACAATTTCTGTGCGAGCGCCAAGACAACATAAATTAACACCAACTTCTTGGAAGACTTGAAAGCTCTACCTGTGCATGATGCAAAGCAACCCTACAACTGCAAGGTGTTTGTCAAGCAAAAGAGGCATTGTTAATGGTAGCATGTAACAACAAACACTGTATCGACACGGAAGAAAAGCGAGAAGAAATGGGAGTCTGGGGGCTTGCCCTTTGGAAACATTTTTGAAAGCCATGCTTTCTAGAACGTCGGAAAATACCACTTTGCAAAACAGCATTGAAATTACTATTATCACTTATCTTTCTGCTGAGAAACTGACCTGAATAAACTTAAAGTACAAGAAAAAGGGCAAATTTATAAATGCAGGGATCTAAACCTCCAGGATCCATCCATGCGCTTATTATACTTCTTTCGAACATATAGAAGGGAGTATGAAATTGAACTTGAAATTTCGAAATATTTTCCTTTGCAAATAGTACCTTGAAGGCTAATCTCTACTTCGTATTGGACTTCAGATGCTCACTCACTGTTCCAAGTGCACATCCACACGTGCTCAAATCGTAGGACGCTCTGATATGGACTGGTTAGTACGTTCAAGTCCAGCTTATAAGTTTCTTAACAAGGTTCTAAGTTGCACGTTGCAAAATACACGCCTTGCACACATTAACAGTTTCCAGCACAAGATTTCTTGACACTTTTTGAGAATGTCGTTTGGCCAGAATTTTTGATTAATGATTTTGTAATCTGTTGTATAACTGAAAAATTTCTTTAAAGTTCTAAGGATTCTTGTAGCATTTGAATAGTAGCTGTGTGGCTTCAATTTATGTAGAACATTGATCAGTACACAACAACCTACGAGAATTTCTACTCTTGAATTTTTAAATTGCACACTATGAAACCCATTATACAAGAACCAATCCCAGTTTCAGGCTCTTTGGGGTTCTTTTCTAGAGGGATCAAAAGAAGAAATTTTAGCCTCAAGCTTCTTATAAATGCAGGCTTCTTTTATGCGGGTTTTTACTATACACTGTGCTGCCATTTTACCCTGTCAAATCGCATTTTTTCAAGGTTAGAGGGGTGAGCCACTCCCCATATACCCTTAAGTTTCGCCCCTGCTTTAACTCCCCTCCTAACAATTTGGCTAGCTACATTAACAGAGTGATCAAGTAGTCATTCTTAGTCAGAATAATTTCAAGAAAAAGAGCTTGTTTTGCACCAAGCTGGCTTGAGTTTTTAATTGTTCAAGAGCTGTAAGTGCCTTTCAAACTGAGGACTAGATGACTTGGCGCTCTTTCCTGCTTTGGATGGCACAGTAGATTATATATTCTTGGCGTTTTTTTTATGAATTTTGAATTTTAATGCATGGCAGGTTTATATCGAATTTTTATGAACGTTTGTACTCAGTATACGTGATAGGCAGCCACTCTAGTCTTGATATTTTAAATTATTTATTAGGGACATGCTGATCAAGAGCTGAAAGACGTGAAAGAAACTGATTTTTTCCTGGTGATTTTATAATTATTTGCATGCTGCTTTCTTAAGGGAAAGGGTAGCACTGTATCAAGTGAGGACTATTTTTTGAACAAAAATTACTTGCATCGTCCTATGTGGCACTTTATCCACCTGATGGACAAGACTGTGAATGTATCACTACTTTTATTTGATATATCAGATTCAGAGAGCCAAGGTGCAAACTACGATAAATTTCTTTAAATGATTGAAGCACGCATTTTTATGCAAAAATTACAGTTTTGCCTGAGCTTCAATTGTATACTGTTGCATTTTCTCAATTTAGCCTTGGAGTGAGGCTAAGATTTTTGTGTAATTTCCTTAACCATCACTTGCATAAATGGGCTAGAACTCCTTGCCTATAATTTTTGTAGAAGTTAGGTCTTTGCTACCAAAAATGCTAACAGAGGAATAGGCAACACTGGCCTCGGTAGGCAAAGCTTTCAGCTCGGAAGCTTGAGTCTTGTAATTTTCTTAAAATTTTCTTAAGATTTTAGCTTTTAGAGCATCGTTGTCTTCTTTCTTCTATAAAAATATATACTAATATAAATATAAAAATAATTCAGCAGACAATGAAGTTGGCAATAATATGATAATCGCAACAAATCAATAAAAATGCTTGCCATAATGATTAATAATAGTAAACAAAGAAGGTAGTGTAACAGTTGGGCTCCTACAAAGACACTCGTGTTTTCTTTTCTATCTCTGATAATCAACTGAACTCCAACTCTAAACATGTGTTAATCATTCTATTCAATCATTCGCAAGTAACAACACAGTACATCTAACAGTACAAAGAGGTACAATGATTAATGATACAATAAATAAGTTAATCTAATACATACATTACAATAGTATACAATTAACATTTTAAAATAAATTATGCTCCTGCAGATTCATATCTACAATCATAAAGTCCTTTGCTGTCATCAAATTGTTTTGATTTGGTACAACTGTGCCAAATGTCGTAAATATTATTAATTCACGCTTTTTTTATAAGGAACCTAGCTCAAGGCCTAGTTCTAAAAGTTCCTTATTTTTGGACTTTATTTTATTAATTTTATAGTACTACAAGGTCCTTAATAGTTCCTTAATTTTCCCTGCATATTTAGTTTTCATACAATAGCAGTCCAGATCCGGGGACAAATGCAAAATCGCCCGTGCCAGCATCACTGTCAACTGTGCAATCACATAGATGTTGAAGATACCAAGGACTGCCCCTATTGTTAAAACCTATTGTTAAGCCATTGAGGTTTAAAGCCAATCATTGGTCGGGGAATCTATTGCCATGCGCGAGCAATGCACTATCCCATTGCACTGCCCACAATCAAGCAGACTGAAAATATGCCTTCTACGCATGCTCTTAGATTCCCTTCAGGGAATGACCACTAGCACGTGGACTTGAAGGATTCGTGTCCCCAACAAATACGCCAAATAGGAGCAACTGCAACACTAGTGACTGTCACCTTTTGCTTTCATAACTCTGCTCTATCCTGTTTTAACCTAAATGAGACATTTGACATGCTTCAGCAACAAGAAACCGTGTGCTTCGGATACACAAATCTTGTATCGCAAGTACAACTCCAAGTGATTAAGATCAATCGCTCGTGTAGACAAGAGCACACGTACAAATTACCGCTCTTGCACCAATTTCTTCCGGGTGTGGACTGGTATAGATTATATCTATAGGTGGGGACAGCATAGCCGGAAACTACTCTTTTGAAGCGCTTGAGGCAAGCATAGCAAGCAATCCATTCGAGTTTTGGGTGCAAATGAATGAAATAGGGTTCCTAATGATTGATTTCCTAAAGTTATAAAAATGTTTCAAAGTGAAAATTTCCTTAGGAATTTCTGCTTTAGCAGTATACGATCTTTAAATATTTCACCCTTCTACATATAGGTGTAACAGTTAGTCTCCTACAAATACACTCGTGTTTTCTTCTCTATCTCTGACAATCAACTGAACTCCAACTCTAATCACGTGTTAATCATTCTATTCAATCATTCACAAGTAACAACACAGTATTTCCAACAGTACAAAGAGGTACAATCATTAATGATGCAATAACTAATTTAATCTAATACATACATTACAGAGGTTCCTAATAAAGTGGTTCCTTATACAAAAAAGCGTGTACTCTCGTAGATTAATTAGCGTCTGAGTCAGACTTCAGCTACTGGCATTTTATGTGATATTTTCCAAAGAGCAAAATACAGACATAGACACTCGTGCATATAGACACACGTGCATGCGCGCAGACAGACACTATGCACAATATACACACAGGCACAAACAGACTTTGTATCAAAGCCTTAAAACAGAATTTATTTTTGAAAGCTAGAGTGGTGTTATTAGAGCAACTTTGCATATTAACAATAAATTCGGTATCATGCTTGTTTTGCTAGCTACTAAAGTTCTGCTTGTAATATTCGAGATCTATCGTCAATGAAGATCGACAATATCGCACAATTTGTGCCTTATGATATAAGGTCTGTTCAATAATACGCCACGCTAAATTTGGGTTTTTAGAACCACCCATCCCCCCTCGTCACGCTCCGTCAAGGTTTCATGTGAGATCCCCTTGCCTGACGTCACTCTAGGCAGAGACAACCCCCCTCTTGACAAAATTACTGTAATTCGAAACATATGTTTTTGAAACATTTGAATTCGAAACTCGAATGTTTTGAAACATTTGAAATCGAAATCCGAATGTTTTGAAGCATTTTCAATAACGTACTCTTTACATGACTTAAAAACGGAAAACAACGTCTTTATTGACAAATCCAAGTAAAACTTTATTTCAAATTTATTTTATACCATAATGCCACGGAATTGAAATATGTACTACCCACCCCACTCATTTACCGTCACGCTGCGTCACGAAAAACCTGAAGAACCACCCACCCCCCTAGCGTGACGTAATTATTGAACGGCCCCTAAGTCTAAGATGGCCCCCCAATCTTATTGAATTTCCAGGGGCTTAGAGTGTCTCTCTTGTGCCACTGCGCTTGGTCATTGCAGTCGATTGGAATTTAACTAGGCCTATTGAAACAGCTAGGGTTTTACATTATTAAAAACAGAAGGTTTCACATATCCCTGTAGTTGTTTTCTACAGGGATATGTGATGTCTCTGCACAAGATAAGCTTTGCTGGGCGAATTCGCTCTATAACTTCAATACAAGACACTGTAAAGCCCTAGAAATTCCAAGGATCAACTTAGAATAAACCAAGCAAGGAGTGCACTACACTGGCCTTTGCGTGTGGACTAACATTCCAAAAGATTGAAGATATTAGATATTAGAAAAAGATATTAGAGAAACTTACTTTGATCTATCGACTTAAAAGTGCTCTAAACAAACTGTATCGAGACTGAAAACTTTTGTTTAGAAGAATTGCTGGATCTTCTTTCTATAAATTCAAAGCAATATTTAGTCAACCTCCTTTTGTATTCATTGCTTTTTGTTTCTATACCAATTTTTCTATTTTTTCTATTTCATTTCATTTTTGGGAGGATGTCCAATCAGCAAATACTGTTTTCCAAGGGGTCCTCCATTAATGTTACAGTTTATTCAATAAAAATAAAAACAAAAAATATAAGTAATATTATAGCAACTGAAGATGGATAAAGCAATATCCGAAACATGTTTTGCAAACTGAAAATTATTGTCGTCTTTTTGCGTCTGATTTCTGATAAATAATATAATAAAAAGTGTGATTCTGTGCGTGAAAATGTGAAAATGTGAAAAAAATGTGATTTGTGATTCTTTTCTAGTTATCCTTCTTTACTAGATTTAAAAAATTTTTAAAATTAATAGTTTTCTACTTCTATATTAGGTTTTTGTTATTATATATTTTTCAGTGGATTGTTATTATTACTAGTCTTCTAACATCACATATTAAGCCCCTTGTAAATCAGCTCCGGTGGAAGGGTCACTCTCCATAATCGAATGAAATGAATGAATATTGAAACTGAACAAGATGGACGAATAACATTCACACGATTTGCATATTATCCTAACCGTTATTTTTGCACTACGAATATAACTATGTATCTATTGTAGTAGTTTAGTCTAGCTGAAGGAATCATGTGCACACAGAATTTATAATCATAATAATTTGCGCTTACAGCTTGCTCTGGCACCTAACACCCTCCCCCCCCCACTCCACATCATCCAAATCTGTTCTCTGTAGGCCTGGAGACGAATCTACAACTAAGTCTTTTTTCACTAATGCCTTTAAACCCTTTCTATACCATTACCTTTTCTCAGTACTTTCTTTCTCTTCAATTCTAGTAAGCAAAGTTTCCACATCTCAGACTCAAGCAAACAACGTTTCCACATCTCAAACCGGTCTTTGCCTTTTCAATAAGTGCCTTTTAATGGCTATTTTGAAGTCTGCCTTAAGTATGCCGTATATCCATGGATTCACAAGACTGTAGATGAGAAAGCAATACGATGAAATGCTCTTTAGTGTCAAATGAATATGAGGCTGCCCATTGAGCCAAGAGACTAAGTAGACGACGTTCAGTGTCACCGTTGGCAACCAGCAAATTGTATTGAATAGAAAGAGAATGAGTACGACTTTTGCTGCCCGCAGTTCAACGCAGACTACACGCGAGTTAGACAGTCGTTCAAGTGGTGCTACTGCACTACAAGTAAGTTGCCCATCTCTACTGGAAGACGGGGGATCTGCCAAGTTTATTGCGTTGTTGTTAGGTGTGATTGCATTAACACTGTATTCATTCATATGCACTTCATTTATTTTATCTTCATTTATTAATTCGATACTATCTTTACCTTGCGAGGATGCTTTGTAGCCCTGCCCCTTGAACTGTCCTAGGTCACATTGAAATGCCACTCTACCTAAGGTTGTGGGCCCTGGTGACAATTCGTTGACCTCTTTGTTTACGATGCATTGTCGCCTCTCCCTCGCAAATCTACTCGACTGTCGCTGTGAAAACTTGAGGTGGCTTCTATTTATCCAGAACAGTGCAATGTAGACACAAATTAGAATGACGTGTACAGTAGTCATGACGATTACCAAAATGAATTGGTACACGTGGAGGATGAATGCGTTTGTCTTCGCAGATGTTACGAATTTCCATGATAAAGGCAAGAAAGTGATCCACAAATCGGATGCCCATATACCCATCATGATTCGTTTGATCTTCTTGCCTGTCATGATATCTTCGTACCTTAGGGCGTAAAATATGGCTACAAAGCGATCATAAGTGAGAGCCGTCAGGTTCCACAATGAACCGAGCGTCACTATTGATGTAATGTACCCCGCTATTGGCAAAGTAAGCACTTTCTGAATTGAATTTTGGAAAAACTCATGGCACGGGATGAAAACTATAGCAACAAGCATATCACAGAAGGCTAAGGAGATAACAAATTTGTTAGCTTTCTTCTTGCGTATCCTCCTATCAATGAAATAGAGGTAAATTACCAAGCTGTTCCCAAAGAGAATCAGAACTGCAAACACCATTTTGAGAGTGAATTCAATTGTTGATAGGCCTTCCATTGTATGATTTTTGATTCAAAAAATGTAATGCTGTTTTTTTGCAATCTTTATTTAATAAAAGTTTAGCTTGCTCATTTCCGTGAATATTATACGCATGTAACTCTCATTGCTACCTTATGTATGCAAATTTCCTCAATACCTGTTCATGAGCTGCCCTCTGATTAACAGAAGGCACAATTGAGACGAATTTTATGATTCCTTTTGCAAGAAGTAATTAGAACTTGATAGCGTCTTGCAAGAATTTTCAAGCAAGACTTTACTTGGTATCTATAGCTCTCAAAAGCCAGAGATAACTTAAGTCAGCTTGCTTGGCACTGTGTTTCACCTCCGACTGCAATTAGTGTCAAGAAACAGGACGATTCTTTTCAAAGATCTACATCAGGGAAAAATGCTTCAAATCAGCGCCCCAGCGGTTGAATTTCATTCTTTTAGATAACGATGCTCTCCTATTTGACATGGGGATTTTGATTGCTTCTGTTCATTGCTTTAATAAACTTCTAATTCACCTGAAAAATACAGAAAAGTTAGTCAACAATGAAGATTCAAAGTTGTATGCAACAACTACGCTCATACATGAAGTTATAGGTTTGGATAACCGGTATTGTTAAGCTTTCATTTGAATTTATATTGAATAAGGAGAGCCGCAAGAAAATTTGGTTTTGAGGTACGATGAAGTGCACATATATCTGAAGAAATACCAGCAGTAGATGAACTCCTACTTTGAAACACCATAAAAAGTGTAGAGGCAGACCTCAAGAAGCTATTGGAAACCATTTTTCAGCAATATTTAGGTTCTACATACCAAGTACAATAATTTCCAACAACGTCGCTGCTACAGCACCATCCTTACCTAATACTTCATGCTCTGCGCATGCAGGAAATCATTGTCTACTTTTATGTGGTTATTGCTTGCTAATGGTTTTATATTTCATTCTTCTATCACTTCATTCTCTTCCAGAAATTCAGCTCACGTTTACTGCAGATAAATTGCTGTATGTTCGAATATAGTTAAACGTCGATATTTACAGTTCATCTATCTCAATTTACTGCCTCCTGGGAATATTGAGTTTGAATCCCCCGAGTACTATAAATCCTAGTCTAAACATTTTTATAATTCTCGAGGTTTCTAATGAACTATGTTTTTACAAAGGCTCGTGTATGATATAATATTCATATTAACACTTAATGAAGGACTCACATCTTCTAGGAGTAGTGTCAATAGACTACTTGGGAACGTAAAAATCAAGTATAAATCTTCCAAGTCTGCGAATATTTTTCTTTTTTGATAAGCGAGAGCACTAAACATGGTTGATATTTTTCAAAAGTCTGTAAATTCTGGCTTACAGAAATGTGATTAGAAGATGATTAAAGTGAACTGTGTTTGAAAAGATGTGAGACCATAGCTAGCGCCCAAATATAATATCCCTGTCTTAATAGTATCAGCTAAAGCACTAATTTATTAATGTTTTCTTCACAAGCTAAGATTTGTACCACTACAAGTTATTTTTTTAATAAGAAAAAAGTTTATAAGAAAATGAGGCTCAAATGATCAAAATCTTAAGAAATTCTCAAGAAAATCACGAGGCTCAATTTCCAAAAATTAAGTGTTTTTTCTGGTCAAAAATCGATATTTCGTCATTATTGCATTCAAAATGTTAAAGATGGAATTGAAATTCAAGTATACAATGTTAATAAGGAATGCTTTACCCATCTTAGCCAGTTTATTTCAGTAAAAGTTAAGAAAATTTAAGAAAATCTCTGGCTCAATTTCGGGAAAAGTTAAGAAAATTGAGGCTCATACAAAGTGATGGTTTTCCTATAGAAAAGACATGTATAACATCTAGTTCTACCGACAGATTTCATGCCTCCTCGCTCGTTATTTTCTGACAAATATGTTTCAATATAACAGATATATTTAAAAGCAATTGAAGTCTTAAATGTGGTGGTAATCTTGCCGTATCATCAGCTAAAGCAATATTTCTTACCTTTTGCGTCACAAGCTAAGATTTCGTTAAGATTAAGATTATTATGACATCTAGTTCTATCGACAGGTCTTATCATTTTTATCTGAGAAACACTGTACATTATAGCAAATAAATTTAAGAGAACTTAAAGTCTTACATGTGGTTCTAATCCTGAAGTAAGTAATCAGCTATTACTAGTTGATCCATGGCTAATAATCGTCTTTTTGTGCATAGACATTACACCATGCAATTTTCTAACACACAAGTATCATACTACACAATTTCCTTGCTCAAAAACAGTGCAAGATGCAACTTTACTCTCTATTACACTGTGACTTTGCTGTTGATCGAACTCCACTGTAAAGACAGATGCTTTGAAAGAATTAATATCGGCAGCTACCAAATGTAGAGGCTATGAACTACTCGATACTCGATAAATACCCAATACAAAAACTAAGAAATTTCGTACTTGACCACAAAATTTAAGAAACCCAAGCAAGTACTGCAAAATATCGTATTTCACACAACGGCATTAATCTTTAATAGACATCTTCGTACACTTGGGTGGTTTTTCACAAAAGATGTGTCAAAAACTCTCTCTGATAATTTTCTTCTGTCGATTTGCAAGGACTGAAAACACGTCTTTATAATGGTAGTGTTTATTTTCCGTAAGAGCTTTACAACTGTATATATATGTTCATGGTTTTTTGGTATGTAAATTTTGTAGGCTGGGTAAATCAAGGGCTTTTGTGTACAGTTTCCCGTTAGTTTTGTAGTGTGGCAACCGCAAAGATTCATTATCTCAAAAGTCATATGACAGGCACTGAGGAAAGGAACTCATAAGCAACTAAATTTCACTATAAAGCATATCTTTTCACTATCTGCGCCAAATAAGCATGCAAAGCTTGCTCTCAGGTTCAATTCCAGTTACACATAACACGCCCTTTATGTGACTAACGGCACTGGTTTGGAAGTCGTCAACAAAGGCCAGGATAGGACTATGTGGATGACATCTTTACTCGTGGGGTACCTCATTAGATGTGGAGAATCAGGGAAGTGCCATTAATTAGGGGTACTATTGTCTTGAAAAGGGCAGAATAAATGGTATCAGTTTTTTGAATATGTCGGAATTGTGGGTACCTTTTGAAGGAGATGCAAAATTATGGGCACCATTCTGTAAAAAATATGGCAAAAATTCCCAAGAAGAGCAAAGGATGTGCAAAAGTTGTTTGATGATTCTGTTGCATTTGAAGAAATTTCTTTCAATTGCTAAATTATGGGTAGCTTTTGTTCAGATATTTTCGCCCCAAATCTTAACCTTGAGCTCGTCCAATATTTGCCTTAGTTAGTCCCACGAACATCTTTAGTACTCGTCTGAAACAGTTACTGCATCTAATGTATGTTAGGCTAGTGATCCCTAACCCCAGCAGTCCGATTCCGGTCCACACAGTAGATGAATCAGTCCTGGGCCGTACAAGGAATACTTCTTCGACTTGCCACGTCAGTCACCTCGCCAGAACTTAGCATTGTAGGGAAAATGCACATTCCGTCAAGTTTACCTGGTGCAATAAATTTTCTGCGCTCTTTCCACGGGCCACAGTAATAATATCAAGCGTTGACCGGTCCAAGACCATGGAAAAGTTGGGGACCACTGTTTTAGGTGCATCATAGCCGGAAACAGTTCAATAGTGACCTTCTGTTCTAAGATAGCAGCTGTGTGCACTTTGAACTACTACAAATTCCTGCCTTTGGTACATATTTATTTTTTTACATTTTCCCTAGTTTCTTTTCATATATTTATCGATCATTCACTTTTGACTTTTATTAAGCTTGTTTCAAATAAGATTCCTCTGTTTTATGCTATTTAGCACCTATTTTCACCATGATCTTTTTCCAATTATGGAACAATTTTCAACTTTGGTGAAAGTTTAGTAAGTCACTTCTCTTCATGAGTGAATGAGTTTGCTATTGCATTGTACACGTACTCTATCTTACCTATATACTGACTACTGGTTTACGTAAGCACGTATTTGTATTCCAATTCTACCTTCTAACTCACTATTTTACTTGGTTTAATGAAGTTAGGGCATGCTATAGGATTAGTCTGTCTAAATAGAGATGAAGCTTATCTCTATGATAAAATGAACGCACAAGGTGAATAAACGTTCTTTGCAAACTTCATCTCCATTTAAACACAGACTACTTATATAGTATGCCCTAACTTCATGAAACTAGGTAAGATATTGACTGGGAAGTTATTGATGTTGAAGATGGAAATCGCAGCCTTTTAATCAATTGAAGAGGCAGAACGACGACAAAAAGAGTCCACATATTTCTTTATCGATGTTGACGATTGATCTAGGGTAATAAACAATTCCATGAAGACTGTTCCATTTAACTGACTTATGAAGACTATTCCATTAAATGACTATTCCAATTGCTTGAGTCATCTTCAGTATGAAGAGTTAGAATGAGAATGCAAATACGTACTGAAGCAAATCAGTAAATTAGTAGATAGGTGAGAAGGAAGCGTATGCAAGTGTGAGTAAGGAAGAATTTAAGCGTGCAATCAACTTGGTAATAAAGTACGTGAGGCTGTAAGTAAACAAGTGAGTGATTTGGTGAGTTTGTGAATCAGTAAGTGATTGGCCAAGTGACCGAGTGAATGATTGATTTACTTCTTGAATAAGCAAATGAGCGAGAAAATTAATGAGTGATGCGAGTGAATTGTTGAGTTAGATAGGGGGCAAGGAGATGAAGGAGTGATTAATTGATTTATGTCAGATTCAGTTCAGATTAGATTCAGTTCAGATCAGATTCAGTCTAAGTTTGAAGACACAGCTTTTTATTGGGTTTGCATGGGGCTTAAGTTTGAAATGATAGGCCTATCGAATATAGAACGAATTTCCAGTGTAGTGATGGCTGGTGGCTTTATCCAGAGTGGTTGCTAAAGCGATTGCATGTCAACTCGTGGTTATTGCAAAATTCTGCTTTGAGTGACATAATACTTTGGTAAACAAAAAAACCAGTAATTCAGAACATCGGAGAAAGAACGAAATCTCAGACACAACAGATATTTTGTTTCTTGGCCTCACTGCGTGTAGGTGTGGCATGTCTGGGAATGATGATGTAAGGACGGGAAAGCTCTCCTCCATTGAAGTTACGAGTATTTAAGTGCTTTGACAAGCATCAAATCCATGAATTGGAGATATTGGAGAGTTTTTCTTTATGAGAATTATGTAAGCAGTTGGGAACTATGATTTTTTTAAATCAACCCTGGTCCTCTGTTTAACAATAAACCTTTTCTTTTCAATGTTTGTCTTTTTTAGCAAGCCTCGAGCTTTCATATTCTTAGATGGATGTTAAGCCTATTGTAGACATGCCATGAAATGACATCAAACCAAGACATCAAATCAATTTGATTCATTTTATGAAGTTGTAGATCGAAATTGTGGGCCTGTAATTGGGGGAAGGTGTAGACTTGTGAAGGGTTATCAAAATCAACACGAAGGTACATAATCACATGAAACGAGACGACACGACAAGAAACGACACGACACGATACGATATGACATGATATGACACAACAGAATGACAGCTCACAGCAAATTGCTTCTTGATTTTTCAATTCTGTCATTGTACTGTGGCACTACGTTTGAACTGTTGAACATAAAACAAAGTCAAAATTTGAAATATGCAAGAGGAATCCAAACTTCAGTTTCAATATGTCTGTAAGTGAAGCGTTACGTTGTGGCCACCTATGGGTATTAAGAGAAAGGAGTACTTTCGGAAGAAGAATCTGATACTTGTCTTGGTTTTCTGACAGTTGAATGGGGGAGCAGTAACATAGAAGTTATTGCAAGCATTTTCCAACATGGCAGAATTTGTTGTATATAAATGAATTTGCAAAGAGAGATTACAGAGAAGCAGTATCAAATTATGCCCTATGGAATCATGAATCAACTTGAAGTACCTGTAAAAGTGGTACACCATGAGAAATAGACTACGGCATTGGAAAGCATTTATAGGCAAGCCAGTGGCTCTTTAGAGAGCATTCCACTGCTTTGAACTCAAGAAACTTTTGAGAATGCTATCAAATAACTTTAACTATCATCATTAGATTTCCAGTTGCTTTTCTTACATGCTGCAAGTCCCGCAATTTTCTACGAATTCTTTCCAATATATCTATGGATCATTTGTTGTTACTTACACTGTCCATGTGTCTTGTTTCACCATCGGAGTCACACACTTCTTCTTGTATGCAGCTTCTTCAAGATCTTCATTACGACTTTCCGTAAGTACCAACTGACTTTATTCCAATAGAGACGAGCTGTTATATTCTATCAGTAGCAAGTGGGGATTAACCACACTGAATAATTTATAATGTGAAAATCAAGATTCCGCCCATGTGCGGGCTGTTAGACTTCAGGGTAGAAACAGTAGCTGGAATGGAAAATACACAACGCTACTGTTGCTATAAGCAAGATTTCAAGATCGGAGTCTTTTGAATCGCTTTGTTTTGTAATAATTACATTTACAGTGATGAAAAAGACAGCTTTTGAAAGATTATCTCGATTTGTGACTGAATTGTGCTACAGAGATGGAAAGAAGCTAACATGGTAAAGCAAGATTTTAGGGGAATAGCTGTGTGCAGTGGGTGCCGAATGACGCTATACTTTAATAAGCTGAAGTGGGCGTATATCTTACGAAGCGTACCGACAGGCTACAAAATTTCTTAGAATTACCGACACACAATGAGTTTTACGCCAGCTTTTACCGACAAGTCACTATCATCTTACTTCAGCAAGCCTTTGGCATTGCGCAAGAAAAAACTGCTAGAGTACAATTAAAAATATAGCGCAACAATTGTTCGCTCTCTTTATAGTTCTGCTTCTTTTGTAGGCTAGCGGCAGAGTCCAGACAAAGGCCAAGTCCTCGGCTAATAGTTCTTTTAACTGAACCTTGCTCGTTTTGTAGAAACAAAACAATTCTGTACTTTTGAAGAAGCCTTATATGTTTTGCATTTTGATAGTTCAACGACACATTCAACCAAAAATTTTCTGTGCAACTCTGCAAAGATGACTAAACCTGCTTCAATCAAACGTCATATTTCCATTTTCCTCAAGCTACTTTTTGAAGTCATGACCAAAACCATTTACTTAAAAATTGTATATAGTGCACTCCATATGAGTCTGTATACTCCTTCAACACACTAAGATTATTGTTTAACGGCATTTTTATAAAAACATGTGTCGACACTCTGGTTCTCATCAGCTGATAAACTATCATAAACTGATGAGGACCAGAGCATCGAAACATGCTTTTATAAAGATTCCGTTAAACAGTAATCATAGCATGTTGAAGGAGTATAAAGACTCTATGGAGTGCACTATATACGATTTTTAAGTAAATAGTTTTGATCATGTATTCCAACTCCTTTCTTGCCGCGGCAACAAAGATATCTTCTTGAAGTTTTTGAATGACTGAATGAAATGTTGGATGAGATTTAGGATAAAATTTAGGTGAGATGTTAATTGAAATGATAGGTGAGGTCAGGATAGCACGTTGACTCAACATTATTGAGTGAGATATTGGATGAAATATTGGGTCGCTTGACCGAAGATTAGTCACATGAAAAGAGTTAAAAATCCTACCTTTAGGATTTCGTGGCTTTGTCATTTACAAAGCACGTTTTATTCAAAAGTATTCTGCATTTTCTTACAACCTTATTATCCTTCCTCTATTTATAGGCTGAATATATCCCGTTGTCATACTTCTATTGAAGAATCTTGACATCGATTCTATGAAATGCCGTTTACACGAGTACAGTTCCACAAAAGTTCAGCATAGAATTTGGTATTCTTCAGCATGATATGGCATCAATGCAGAACTATCTCAGTGTAAACAAATATTTTTAGTACAACAACGGTTGTGATAGCCTCTTTTGTCTTCAAACTGGTTTACATTGGCTTTCCTTTGTGGCCTAATCATCAAAGTACAATACACTCTGTTTTGTAAGAAAACCTAATTGCTCTCTTAGCCACAATGTTCTTAAATTTTTTCATTTTGAGTCTAAGATCATTCTTAAATTATTCTTCAGTGCCAAAGATGTCTTACTTCATTATCAAAGAAAGCAGAAGTCGAACTGAGCAACAAATCTTGTATCTATAGCATAAAAATAGAACGAGCATTGGAAACTCAACAGGATGTATACATTTGCTTCATAGATTACACCAAGGCCGTCGATAGAGTCAAACACTTAAGGATGATATAATGTTTGCGAGAGGTTGGGATAGATGATAAAGATATACAGATTATGTCTAAAATATACTGGGAACAAACAGCGGTAGTAAGAACAGAAAATGGCTTAACCAAAGAATTTATGATCAAGAAAGGTGTACGAAAAGGACGTGTGCTGTCCTTAAGTTCATTCGACCTATATACAGAAAAACTTTTCAGAGAAATAGAAGATATGAAAGGAGTAGTAATTGGTGGATCAAACATTAATTACAACCGATATGCAGATGACAAACAGCCCTATTAACTTTATGTGCAACAGACCTACAAAATTTTGTAGCTGAAATAAATGAGAAAGGAAACCCATATGGTATGGAAATAAATGTTAAAAAGACTAAAACAATGGTATCAAGTAAAAACAGCCAGTACCAAAAACCAATATCACAATAGATGGAAAACCCATTGAGCATGTAGCAAATATGGTCTACCTTGGGCACATGGTTTCAGATGATGGAAGAAGTGACATTGAGATCAAAAGAATTGAAATTGCAAGAAATACTTACATCATCATGTTAAAAATGCTAACATCTAGAGATATCTCAATAGAAAAAAGAAAAAGGTTAGTGAAATGTTACATCTCGTCAACAATCCTACATGGAAAATATCAAATAGTATTGGGAAAAATAAATGCATTGGAAATGTGGATCTATAAAGAATGCTCCGTATACCATGGACAGCCTATAAAGTAAACGAGGAAGTGTCGAGGATGATGTACACAAAATTATCATTATTAGTAACTGCCAAGCAAAGAAAACGTTTTTTGGTCACATCATGCGAAGGAATGGCCTACCAAGATTACTGCTAGGAGGAAAATTGAATGGAAAGAGAGGAAGAGGGAGACCACGACTTCTGTGGATGGACAGCATCAAGGAATTAAAACTGTCTTATGTAGGTATATGTAAAGAAAGCTGGCAACAGAAAACAATGGCGATCCATGATAGTCGACCTGCTGATAGCAGATGACACTTGATGATGATGATGATGAGGGCAAAAGTTAGTAAAAAAGCAGTAATAAAATAAGTAGAAATAAACAAAACTTCAAATCTTGATGAAGCTTGAGCTATGCCTTATTCTTAAATTATTCTTAAGTGGTTCTGAGCCTTCCTATTGATATAAACTTCATTCTTGTACCAGTAAATATTGCACGACACTTAAACTGCGTGTTACTTTAAGCTTTAATTACGCTTGACTAGTAGAAATAAGATCGCTGCTTTTGGAGTGGACTTTGACTATATACAAAAAATACATATTTGTTCAATGTATAACTTCTGGTGAACTTTTCTCTGGTAACAAGTATTTCACATCGACTGTCTATAATTGTAAATCTGGTGAAGACACACAGCAGCAAGAGAGTGCTAAAAAGCAAGTTTGTATCATTCTTTTCTACAACTAATTCTACTTTCAGCTGTTGCTCTTTGCTCTGCGGAGGGATCACAAGACAATTTACAGTAAATGTATATATGTAGCTTGTGGTATTAAATTTGTATTGTTAAGCTTGCAAAAGTTCGTCTGGTGAAGTTTGCCATTGTATTATTTGCATCTGAGATTGTAACATTGTAAAATTGCAATATAATTATCTGTTAGTTGATATTTAATAGTTTTACTCTTCAGTATAAACTATTCCGGCATCCAACTGTAAATAAGATTACAACAGTACGAAAAAGCGGCAACATTATTTTGGCATACTTAAAAGCTTTTTTTCGTCCGACACTCATCAGAGTATGAAAACGTCGGATAGTGACTCAAAGGATAATGATCGACGTTTTCATACTCTGATGAGTGTCGGACGAAAAAAAAGCTTTTAAGCATGTCAAAATAATGTTGCCGCTTTTTCGTGCTGTGGTAAAGTTATGTAGTATCAACAGACTATTTGTAAATAAGATGTATAAGTATAATGATAAGTATTATTGTTAGCCATAATGCACATTGTTTTAATACAAGAAAAAGCTTACATGGAAATGAGGCTCAAATCCGCAAAATCTTGAGAAAATTTTTAGAACATCACAATGCTAAATTTCCAAAATTAAGTGTTTTTGTAGGCCAAATATCGATATTGCGTCATTACTACATTCAAAATTTTGAAAATGGAACTTCAATTCGAGTATACGAGATTAACAAAGAAAGTGTAACCCATTTTAGCTAGTTTGTTTCAGAAAAGTTAGGAAAATTTAATGAAAATCGGGAAAGTTAAGAAAACTGAGGCTCAGGCAAAATGATGATTTTCTTGTAAAAAAATAGTGTACATGCAAAGCGCATTTCCTTTACAAACTCAGAACGTCTAAGGCAGGCAGGGATTGTGTACACAAAAAATGCATCTAAAATGTGGAAAGGTAGTACACACTCTCGTCCATCCCGTTAGCACTACTAAGGGTGTACTCTCTCTTCAATTGAGGGAGCCCCTCCAATAACAATTTCCTTACGTACAATTCCCTGCTTTTTTGTGTTGTTTCTGTAACATTGTATTTCAACCTTTTTGTCATTATTTAATTAATTTGCAGTTTTCAGTTCCTTTTGCAAACTTGAATGTAGTGGAACTTTTAAGCTTAAAAGAAGTGAACTGAACTGACTTACTGGTTATTGCGGCTATTTTTTCTTATCTCAATATTACTTTAAGATCGACAGAAAAGCCATAACACAAGCTTTTTTATAAGGAATCACTTTATTGGGAACCTACATGTAGAAGGCCGAGATAATTAAGGAACTTATCATTAAAGGAACAAAGCCGAAGGAACTTTCATTTGAAAAAATTTCATGGCTTTAAATAACCAAGAGTTAGGAAGCCGGTTCCATTCATTTAGAGCCAAAACATACATGATACATTTAGAAAACTTCCTTCCTAGATTCTTTGTGTCTTTAGTTCTAGCCAGAACTAAAGATAAAACTCAGAATTTTGATGTTTCCTTGTGTCTGTACCACTTTTATGGCACTGCATGTGCAATGAAAATTAAGGAACTGTTAAGGAACTTTTAGAACTAGGCCTTGAGCTAGGCTCCTTATTAAAAAAGCATGTAAGCACGATTTAGATCCTTCCCATCGATAACTGGGCACAGGGGCGTAGACAGAAAAATTCACAAGAGGAACAAGAAATCTGGATTTCTTGCGAAGATACACTGAATATGTGTATTGTGTATTCCTTTCCTAATGATTATTTTCCCAAAAGATAAAATATTTTCCGACAAAATGGTAGTCTAGTTCCATATTGGGATTTAGACCTCTGACCACCTCTATATACGCCTCTGGCTATGCACCTGTATTTACTACAACACATTAATTCACACTGAAAATGCAGTGATTAATCATAGTTTATACGACAAAAAATATGGAGATAATTAGTTTTTAAGGCACTAGCTAAAGTTTAGCTCAAAAGTCCCTACTTATCTGTATCTCCAAATGAAATTGTTTTGCACACGAGACAATTTTGCTAGATTGTTAACACGAAGGTAATTATATAATGGCAAATATTTAAGAGAACATTAATAAGTAATGTTGTGACGTCTGATATTCTGAGTTTTGGTCAATATACGAACTGGTGTCCTTCTTGGGTTGATGATCGATTGATCAGACTATTTACACAGCAAATAATATCTGAACCTGCAACTTTTTGCCTGGAGCAATAGCAAATTTTTCAGAACTTTTCAAACTGTCTCACCCAATTTATCATCTCTCGGTGTGATTATTCAACTTAATCTATTGGTCATATGCTATTTATCACAATATTAATTATTGATCAACTCCCTTTACTGAATTCAGTCAATCCCGTCCCTACAATGTGATGCAGTGGTGTGGCACACCCAGACAAGGTTGCTCTCGGCAAAGTACTACATTTGCCACTACTGTCGGCAGATTCTGTGATTAGATGTTGCGGCGTAACAGAAAGTTGGGTGCCATGTCCATCTCTATTAGCAAATAACTCCGAAGGGAATTTATCATCATCATCATCAATCATCATCATCAATCCTCATCATCAATCATCATCATCAATCATCATCATCTTCATTATCATCATCATCATCATCAATCATCATCATCAATCATCATTACCTTCATCATCATCAATCATCATCATCATCATTATCATCATCATCATCATCAATCATCATCATCAATCATCACCATCTTCATCATCATCATC
>WIPJ01067655.1:552921-564799 GCA_018155075.1 Cassiopea andromeda
ATAGATAGATAGATAGATAGATAGATAGATAGATAGATAGATAGATAGATAGATAGATAGACAGACAGATAGATAGATAGATAGATAGATAGATAGATAGATAGATAGATAGACAGGTAGGTAGGCAGACAGGGAAGAGCACATATAGACTGCAAGACAAATAGACAAATAAATAAAGTTGAAACTTAACTAAGCAACACCAAACTGAAGTTAATTGAAATACCTGTAAAGTATCTCTATGAACTGGTGGTAAAAGGAGTACAAGCAAATTCAAGGCTTGCAGCTGTAGTTTTCGATCTTTCAACTCTATGGCATAAAAGAGGGAACAAAATGCAATGATACTTGACATAAAATAGTCGCAGTAATTATCATGCATGGGGAGCATAGCGGAAAAATCTTGATTGGCTGTTGGCGAGCTCCCCATTTGAGGATCCAGGCCATCTGAATGGTGAATAATACAGAAGATTTCTCAAATGGGGAGCTCGCTAACAGCCAATCAAAATCTGTCTGCTATGCTTCGATGGAGTGCACAGTAGACTTCTTTTAAATGCCACATGGCACTACCAGAGAAGATAATCTGATACACAACAACAGAGTTATTATTATCACATGAACTTAGCAGCCTGGAAGTAGCAAAAATTTTACCATTCACAAATATATTGGATAAGATCTTGTAGGGAACTAGGGTGCAACTATGGAAACTACCACAATGCAAATTGATATTGCTGATAAACCATGCTCTCTGCAATTTATGCTGAGAGGCAGCTTACAACCTAGTAAATAATCTATTTTCTCAAGAACGTATAGCAACTAAACAAACTTGGCATTAACTGCTAGGAATTATACGCATTTGCTTATCAACAAACAGTTCTTTCTACACTTATGTCACGTGCAAAACGCAGTACCAATTACCGTGTACTACGCACAATAACAGTTCGTGCATGTTTCGATTTGTGGCTCCTTAGATCACAGGCGGGCTTGAAGGAGTACAGCGAATACCCTTTTCTCCTCCTCAGAATGCAGCATGCTACTGAACACATTTTTTTTACCAGGAAATTATATTAAACGGCTCACTTTAAACGGCTCAAATTAATAAAGCAGACCATGATCAACGTGTTGTATTTTGAATGCCCTGTAAACAGCATTTTCCACTGATATGGCAAGGTTAGTCCTAGAAATGGAAGAATACTCTAAGGCTAGGGTCACCCATCTTTTTGGAGTTCGGGGACAAAATCACTGTACACTTCTACTGCCAGTGCCAGATGCTGGTAATATAGAGCTCTATTCTAGATAATACTATTCAGGTTGGGGGCTACTGAGGGAAAAGTCAAATTGGCAGACTACGAAATTACAGAAATTAATGCCAACAACAGAACTTTCTCAAAACAGCTCTATTACTTTAAGCATATAAGCACTCTTTCTTCAAATACTGGAGCGGATTGGGAAGTAGCCGGGGGCGATATCTGGTCCCAGGGCCGGAGACTGATCACCCTGCTGTAGGGGCTAGATTCACTAAAAAGTGCATTCATTCGTAGAAACTCTTAAGCCTTTTGTTTAGATTTAACAATATAAAGTTAAATTATAAATCTACATACCTGACACAGCATTGAAAGTATCTTGATATTCGTGAGTTAGCAAGGGTGTAGGAAGCTCCCTATGGAAGTAAAAGAAGAAAATAAATGAGTTACATAGTTTAAGAATTGCTGAGCGACTGCCAATTTGCAATATGCCCCTTTGAATTGGGACTGGACAAATTAAAGATACGAAGTTGAAAATCTGTTCTGTACAATGTAAATAAGCTTTGGTATCCCAGTGTTAAAGACTACAACAATTCTAGTAATGTTCTTACTGCCTGAGCAACCTCTCAATCAAAAAGCAAACAATCAAGAATAAGTCAAAACTCACTAAAGAATCAATCAAGAATCACTCGAGAATAAATCAGGAATCACTCAAGAATCAATCAAGAGTCATTCAAGAATTAGTCAAGAGTCACTCAAGCATCAATCAAAAATCATTCAAGAGTCAATCAATTAAAAAACGAGAGAAAATCAATCAATCAATCCATAAAATCAATACAAGTGCTCACACTCCAGGACAGGCAATCACGGCCTTATTGCATACGCATAACAAAAACCCAAAAAAAACTCTCAACGTACCTTAGAAATTGTTTGAGAACTGTCGCCATATCGTTGTTTTTCTGATTTTGCCAGCAAAAACAGCCATCGCAATTGCCATAAGTATCCTCTATTTCTTCTCTAATTGCCTATACGATGAGAGACAAGATTACTAAAACTAATGAGAAAAACATTAGAAATAGTAGCTTCCTTCACTATACGTATGGCCAGTCCTTAAAATTACCCACAATTCAGTTCATTACTGTGACATCATCGAAATTGCAATTTTAGAATATTTTAATTTTGGCTTTAAATTCTGAAGAAGCACTTAGAGAAATAGCCACTATTGACCAATTTCAGCTTAATCTGAAAAATAATGACCGAGATACTGGCAATTGAATGCTGATATAGTTCCTATCAAATCACTTTATGCCGTCGGTTGAGGCCGGTTCTAAATGTTTAGAACCAGGAGAAAAATACAGTGGTTTGTATGGCAAGTTTTCGATCACCAAATGGTCGTACTTCATCTCATTTTGAGAATATTGGCCAAAAATTATCAACACATGTCTATTTTATGATGCTCTCTCACTCCATGCGGTCAAAACATAAAATTATAAAAAAAGATTTTATGATGTCATCATTAATGAACTCTAACAGAGGTCATCCGACAGTGGGTTAATCTACTTAGACAAGTTCAAACTCTCGTTATTAATTATGAACTAACTTGTAGATAGAAAAGTAATTCAGTCAACTAAAACATGCTTGCAATGGAATATAGATGAAAATGGAGAGAAAAAAGTCGCTATGTACTATTGCATAGATATGGTTGATCAAGAATGATATGAAGAGACAACCAAGAAAGGATTGATTAAACTTATTGTAAATAATCACTGGAACTTTTCAATAATACATATTATGAAACGTATTTGTTACAACCGGTGACGCCCAGTAGAGCACTACAAAAAAAACAAACAGTGAATCATTAATCCAACCTTGATTCGTTGCTGTGACCCAGGTATTCGTAAAAGACCTTCATCTCGTAAACTATTCGTTTCAAGAAATGCAATTAACTGAAAATATGAAAGAATATTTATCAACAATGAAGAACCTTTAAAATATTATAGCATAAACGATTTGATACACAACATACAGACACATAAGGAAACACACAAAAACATACAGACACATAAACACACTGACACACATAAACAGAAACACACACATACACTGACACGCAAAGTCATAAACACGCAGACACACCTAAACAGAAACATACAGACACACAAAAACTAACACGCAAAGGCACACAGACACATAAACACACAGATACATAAACACACAGACAAACATACGCATACACAAAAAAATATAGACACAGGCGCGCAAACTGACACGCAAAGGCACACAGACACATAAACACACAGATACATAAACACACAGACAAACATACGCATACACAAAAAAATATAGACACAGGCGCGCAAACTGACACGCAAAGGCACACAGACACATAAACACACAGATACATAAACACACAGACACGCATCCGCATACACACAGAAACATAGACACGAGCGCGCACACTGACACGCAAAGGCACACAGACACCCAAATAAACACAAGCATGCAAGTACATAAGCACAAACAACGCACACTATACACATCAGTCATATAGCAATTAAAAGCTTGTAAATGGAACAGGAGAAACTGCACAAACATATGAATGAGCGAGATAGGAATGGAAGCTGTCTTTCTTTTTTTTCTTCATCCTAGCTAATAAACTATAAATGTATAATAAAATACAATCTAAAAATATCAGACATAACAGATATCAATGAACAAACAAACTACGCTATCGCAAAACACTTTGAAAAATCTCAGCGTAAATTATGTTATACTAATTATGCAATGCCAATAATTCTGCGTTGTTTTGAACTTACATCTCTAAAAAATATTGGAGCATGTGAACAGTTTTGCTCTGATTCTTCGTTCCTTTTTGGAAGAGCATTCAAAGGCACACCAAAAATGCCACTTTCTGTCAAAAATAGATGTTTCATCAACTCTTACGTACTAGTTATACATTTGAGAAAGATAAGTCCATGAAAGAAAGAGACAATAAAGTATTTGATGAAAATGCTTCAATTGATAGAACAAGTAAACCAGTGAGTGACTGAGGAAACAGAGCAGTTACTAAGACAGCAAGGCTCAGCCCAGGACACACAGGGGATATTAATATTTCAAAGAGAGACAACTGGACTCACATTGTGGCTTTGCAGACCACATGCCCTAAAAATCTTTCTGACTAGCATACCTCTCTCCCTACGTAAGATTTTTCTCTACTACTACCAAAAACGAAAAGTCTTTGCACTTGATATTATCAAAAGTGATCTTTCTGACTTTCATAGACAGACATATTAGTATTTGATAAACTCACTAGGGAAATGTTAAGGCTTGTCTGTGAAAGATAAAAATCTGCTGTCTTTGAAAGGCAAAATTCTCCTGCATGTACTATGTTCAACATAAATGTGAGAATGGAAGTATACCTTTAATTCTAGGTTTCAAAAACTGCTTTCTTCTCTTCATGGCAATATTGTACTTATCAAACAATGCAGTCAACTCTATCAAAGCTAATGATCGAACTTTTTCCAAATCCGGTTCTGAAAGGTCAGCTATTCTGGTTATTCCGAGTGCCTCCGGCTCCAATGTAAAATTCTGTCAATCAGATAGGATTGAATCAGAGTCTGTAGTGCAATATCAAAGAAAAGCTACCGTGAATCTTCAATCTTCACATTCCAAGTTATCCTAAGCCCAAAACAGACTGGATGGTTTGAATAGTAGGGGGTTTGAAAATTTCCTAGAAACCCAAATAAAGTTGGGGTTGGGATAAACAGGGTGGATGGAGCGCTTCTCTGCCTATCAATAGTTATGGAAGCGTTCCAAAAGTCGTTTACATTGTCTTGCATTTCAAAAGTCCTTTGCAACGTAAACAAAATTAAAAACACAGTTTCTCACGTTCCTTAATACAAGATGGAATTACCAACTCACAACTAACAAAGGGGGGGGTCTGGAATAAAGATGTTTGCGGTGGATGTTGTTTAAAAAAAATGAGTAAGTGGGGAGATAAGTTTAGTCGGGACTAAAAAGGTACTACACGCAGGGGGTGCGACAGGGGTGAGTTGGCAAGGGGTAAGGAAGAACATTAGGGCATTGGGGCCCAAAAAAATTACTAAAATCTCTCTATGATATATAACTGCACTTAGCCAATCTCCACTTTGAATAGGTGGAAGCCATATGCACACTACGTCAGAAACAGCATAAGATCTCGTGTCTATTGAATGCAATAAGACTATTTACCGGCAACGGTGGAAACGCGTCGCCGGAAAATGATGAAGATAAACTATCATTAGCAGTAGAAGCTGATGCGAAGCTCTGAAAAAGAAAGAAGTAAAAATAATTTAGAAATCTGACCATAGCCACAGCATGCTGACTGCAAAACAGATGAAACCAGAGTTTGAGAAACAGTAGGCTAAAAGGGTGGGATTCTGACAAACCAGAGAAATTTAATCGCTCTCATTCATAATTTAATGTCGAACAGCTACTATGTGATATAAAGTAGGCTTCACTCTCCGTCGAGCCCAGCATATAGTGGAAGTTTTTCAAACCACGCGAAAAGTATTATACCACATTTATTGAAAAATTTGGCGACGCTGCTGATAAATACAGTTGGATACTCAATTGGATAACGCAGTCTCTTTCATTTACTACTACAGCTGGCATACCAAGTAGATTCATTGGATAATACTTCTGGAAAAACTCGCGAAAACTGGAATTATTTACAAACACAAGAAACCAATATGCAGATTAAGTAATCCCCAATGAGAAAAAAGCGTAATTAGTTATATAATATTAAGGCTTACAGCTTAAGAATAAAGTAAAATACGTCACTCAAGGAAAAACCAATGTGCTAATTACAGACAGGCTATGTATACCAAAAAGATAATATTTTCACAGCTTTCTTTGGTGTACTTTCCAATAGAGAATGATTTTTCCATCCTCGATGTAATTACTTTCGTCTGATATCAATTTTGCATCTCAGAAACTTGGCTTTCTTTCTAGAGGCCCGTGGCTATTGACCTTCACCTTCAGCTTTCACCTTCTCAACTATTAACTATATACAAATCCCAGATCCGTCCTTCTCTGGAGTACTGCTTTCATGTCTGGGGTGGTGCTCCTAAATCATCTCTCCATCTTCTTGACAAGGTCCAGTCTAAAGCTATCCGTCTCATCAACAATTCAAACCTTACCAATTCTCTACAGTCTCTCTCCCATCGTCGTCTTGTTGCAGATCTTTCCATTTTCTACCGCTATTTTCACGGACATTGCTCTCAGGAAATCAGGAATATTATTCCTGATCCAGTGAGGCATGTTCGAACTACCAGAAGCTCTACCCATTCACACCCTTTCTAAGTTATACCACCTAATCCGCGAACTCTAGCTCACAAATCATCTTTCATTCCAAGAACTGATCACCTGTGGAACTCATTGCCACCCACTACTTTCCCTGAATCCTACAATTTGTCATCTTTCAAATATAACATCAACAAACTTGATCTTGTCTCCCTTTCTACTTAAACTTCCCCCATTTTCTCAGTTTTTCCTTTGTCGGGGCTTTGTAATAAGTCCTATGGCCTTTCCCCTTAGTTACTAAAACAAAAAAATTGTCGGTAGGACCACACTGGGGCGGTGGCAGAAAAAATTCTTGGGGTGTTAGGTCTCAGATAGATGGGTAGGAAATATCTCCAGATGTAAATAATCTAAGCTGTGTACACTGGGTCTGCTGAGCAAGCAGCTGAAAGTCTCAAGGCTGCTCCAAAGTCTCGCACCTCTAAACGAAAAAGATTTACTGCCGTTTTCTGCATTTTGTTGGTAACCTGAGATCTGTTTATGCTATCACAGCTAATTTTATCAAAAAGGTAAAGGTAGCCGCGTATACTTTCATACGTAGGGGAGTGCCTGTTAGAGAGGACACTTATCCTGAACCATCGGCATGTGAGGTAGGGTGGCCAGTTCCTTTTCTCGCCGCCTTTATCTTCCCAAAGTTGCTACCAGGTGCCCATTCGCTGTTGGGTGAGCAGTGAGCGAGCATTCAGTCAGGGCATCGAGTTGGACTCGAAGCATAGACTTTCCCTACGGGAGCCATGCTCTCTAACCACCATGCCACCTCGTCCATCTGAATGTTATCAATACAACTTTAAAAAAGATGCACTTACCAATTTCGCATCGCCTTCGATAGACAGTCTGTCACTTTTCGTCTTGTCATTTGCAACATCCTTGGACTTTGCTGGGATATCTTCAGTGCTAATTCTCGTTATTTTCAGTAAATCTTCGGCGCTTTTGTGTCTCATCATCTCAAGTCGTTGCGGTGAAACGCCATAAATCCGTCCTATTTCATTAGATTCAGCAAAATTATCATTTGCACGTCGTAAGAGCTGAGGGCTTCCTCTTCCAATGACTTTTCTTCCTGGAAAGTAAATGTCAATGCAAAATTATTTGTTGTAGCTCAAAGTATGTCATAGTTGAGTCTGAAAACTGCAAACTGAATAGTTACATCAAATAGGTTGCATCCGACAAATTACACCTGCCAAACTAAACCTAACAATTTGCATCTGATGCTAGTATGGAAGACAAAAAGCTTCAATGGTTTTCTCCGTTATAACTAGTGCGAAAGAAGTCACGACATCTATAATATGAATGGTTTCTTGCACTAGAACCGTGGTGTTCCCCAACCTTTTCTTGCTCTTCTCCCTTGGGTAAAATACAATGAAAGCGATTCCCCCACCACCAAATGTTGACACTATGCATGTATGGATCAACCCTAGCTGGCATCATTTGACGTCAATTTATTCTCCAATATAGTGATATCTATGTTATTATTGGGAAACACTGGACTAGAATCTCAAAATCCTTAGACCAAAATAAAACAGCGTAGGTAGCCATTTTGCTATATGTTATCACAAAGGAAAACTGCCCTTGTCCAAGCTAGAGTGACTGTCGTTGCTGCACAAGTATCTGGAGGTATTTCCTTGAAGGGACAAAATCTACCCCATAACTTGGGTGGGGGAGAAATTTTATCTGATCATTTTAACTCCAGATCAGTAATTCTGTTGGGAGGTAAAAGCATACCTGCTTTTTGGTTTTGGTGGGACATTACTCTTCCATGCCCCCACACCTATGTCCCTGCAAAAGGCAGCATCTTTCTCTTCAAAAGAGTGGGGAGGCTGAACTTCCAGCATTCCAGCTCTAGCACCCATTTGTTTTTTTGGGAGGGCTTCATAGTAGTCAATTTCAAAAAGATTCAAACGTCAATAATGAGATAACTTATTCTCTGGTGGGATCATTATCAAAGAGCACAACTAAATATTATCATTTCTTAATGCGAGGCGGATACAAAATGTCAGCTGTTCAAATCATAGGCTCATAACCAATCAGCCAAGCAATAACGAGGACTGAATGTGTTCAAATAGTGTATTATGTCTTAAGAAACTTTTTTACAAAAGTTACTGTTTGTGTCTCTATGCAACAAAAGTCCTTTCATATGCTCTATTTTCTCACCTGTTGCAGACCGAGTTGGGCTCCCCTCGCTCTGCGTCTTGTCCAGTTTCGGTCGTTCAGATGCTTCGCTTTTCGACTCATTGGTTTCCAGTATCTTGTAAACACCTTCACTTTTGCTTCTTCTAGGACCCGGCGGTCTTTGTAGCCCCTGCGAAGCCTGGGGTTTGCTCTCTAATTCAGGGGTGTGAAACATCGTTCTAATAAACTCCGGTAATTTACGTGGACTATAATCATTGGACTTTGCATCGGATCTAAGTGGTATCTTTTCCGCATCGAATACATTGTCTTGACAATTCAGATCTTCCTGAGGCACTGAGTCCAATGATATGTAGTAATTGTTATTTGAAGCTTCTATAGTTTCTCCATCTTTCCACGGCTCCTCGCTGATGCTACTTGGTAGCTGAGCAGGGAAAATATCGCGGACGTCGGGACGCCGCGGAGTACTGGGTGTATCCTTTCGTTTTCGCTTCAATGTTTCATTCAAAGATCTTATTCTCTTCCGCACAGTTTCAGACTGTCTTCGTGTTAGCGTAGCCGTCATCGACTGTACATCTTGGCCATCTGGGTCAATTTCATCATCATCTAAAAAAATAAATTTTTGTGACCGTTCATTATTTATGCTTCAGGTTGGGACTGAAGAGAAATGTTTATTTGGGTAATCTTTTTTGTTACCCAACCTTGTGCACTACAAAAATAATAGTTACCCAACCAATATATTCTACCCAACCTTTGAGCGACAAAAGAGGTATATATTCAACTTAACTTCAAGGCTGCTCAATAAGCATTTACCCAACCTATTTCTCCTAGGCCCCAACCAGACGCAAACATATTGAACGGCCACTTAGCAAAAGCCGCAGCAAACACGGAAGGCGACCAAACAAACCTAATGCACAGTTGCCCCAAACATTTAATGTTCAAATTCATAGCTGATGCTTCCCTGATGTCATAGCTGCTTGCTAATAACAACGCTTTGAAATTTTTCGCTCATATTACAGCTACTAAGCAAGTCTAGTCCCGTTAAGTGATTTGATATGTCCAATCGACAATGAGCTTAAGGTCAACGAAAAAAAGCAATCTCAAAATCCAACGGATGTCAAAAAACTAAAGATCCTTCAATCACAAAGGTATTCATATCCTCTACTCTTTGACCATCCTCCTTTAGGTAATATAGCTCAATTTCATTGTACATGGAATGATCTCAAACTGGTATATTGATTCCTAGTTGGTGTCCCCAACTCATAATAGTGGGGGTTTCTTCTATTTGGTGCCAGAAATCCCAACAAAAATATGATACTAAAACTAGCAGCTACTTAAAGTGTTCACTTGGAACAGCTTTCACAGTAGAACGGAGATTCTAAGAAGTTCTCCGCTAGCAATTCTCCCTTAGCATGGTAATAGAATTCAAGGAAATGAAAATCATAATAGAAAATCTCCTACTTTTGTATTTCATCAAAACACATGTAAATCCAATGTCATTTAGCCATTCGATGTCATCAATTGCATTGTCTAACAAGAATGTGAGAAAATAATCATCAAGTATAAATTATGACTGTTGGAACAGTAGAAAGCAAGTAACTTGTAAGTGCATGATAAATAAGTATTTAGAAGTAGGCAAGTAACTGATAAGCTAGTTTTTGGGAGCCAAAAGGAATTCTTCTAACAATATTGCAGTAGAATCACTCAAGAAGGAAATTTTGGCTGTTTTTACTGTCTGTTTAGTGTTAGATAGTTTTGAAAAAGTTTTGAATTTTTGACAGATTTATTATTTGGGGGGCTGTTGCTTTCCTGCCCCAAATCATTGTGCCACTAATTATGACTATTTCATTTCATTTCATAGTCATTATTTAATGTTGGTTTGTTTTTTAAGCATTTTTATGCTAATTAAGACCAACCTACATAAATAAATATCTAAAAAAGATGTTAGTTACAACAACAAAATGCAATAGAAAAACAGAAGGGAAAGAAAGACTAATACCATGTACCAAATACTATATTACTGGCATATTCTGCATGCTCACTGGTCACCTGCCCAGCTTTTATTTTGTTTTTAAAGTAGGGAAGTGTCAGTTCTAGTTTTCTGCCATCATTGAGGGGAAAGCTTCCCTTCAATAATATGGATTCTACTCCGTATGATGTTGTCTTTGCTTTTGGAAGTTTGTGAAGGTTCTTTTTTCTAAGATCATACTGACCTACATGCACTATGGTGCAAGTGAACATGCTACTGAACTGCACTAAAAAGAATCATTTATGACAAATCACAAGCCAAACATAGGTCTGAAAACTTACTTTGATAAAAACAATTGTGCCATATAACTTGATAACATTGACAAAACATGGGTATGATAGATAATGAAAACCATCACCAAAATCAGAAAGAGCTTTCAAGTTAGTAAATTACTAATTCATCATGTAAATTGTTATGAAGCCACACTTGATGTAAACAGCAAAACAATTTACATGCAAGTAGATGCCGTGCATGTTGCCATTATGATAAGTTTGTCTGAAAATGCTCTCTAGCTACATTTTTGACAAATGGAAGAAAAAAAAGCTTTCACTGGTACAGTTGGTGGAGTTCTTGTAAAGAGAATGATACAAAAGATTGTAAATTTGCCTCAAAAAATTTCTCACATGCAGTCTGGAAACAAGTTCATTGATAATTAATTTAATCACAAAAGAAATGTTGAATCAATGCCTTTAAAATAATGAAATATTTCTGTCACTTCCATGTAATTGGTTGTTAATATAAGCAGTGGACAAGCCTTAAAACCTCATAATTCAGTATAAAAAAGGCTTATTGTCATTGCAAGGAATGCAAATCTATCACAGAAGACATAATAAGCACAGTTATAACACAACTGAAAACTTTGAAATTATTCTGAGAAAAAGAACAAATAGAGAAAAACAATGACTCTAGAGTAAATCAAATTGAATTTTATACAATCACATGGGTGTTTCATTGCTGTCCTTCACTTCTCAAATGCTTAGCTGTATACAAAACAGGGGTAGCACCAGGAATTTTTCAATGAGGGGAGCTGACTCTTCCAACAAGGGGACAAAAATATGTTAATAAGGTACTATAAATGACAAAAATCCACAAAAACTAGCTTTTCAACTACAGATGGGGGCTGGCATGTTCAAATGGGGGGGGGGGG
>WIPJ01067655.1:571887-611563 GCA_018155075.1 Cassiopea andromeda
ACTTCTTTTGATGTTTGTGATTCCCCCACATATTTGGAGCCCCCAGCAATTAGGCACTTAAGAGTAGTGTCCTCTAAAATGTTGGTATATGACAGTCCCTTTTTACCCCCCCCCCACTGATCAGTGCCTCCCTAGTTTCTTCCACCTGTGCAAATACTCACAATACTGAGCCTGAATCTCAAGGTTTTTCCAGTTTAATTTTTGAGATCTCACAGTTTGAGGTTTTCAGAGGTTGGAAGGTCTGAAAATCTTCATAGGTGAAGACACATTATTGTCCAAAGATGCATGGCATGGAAAGTACCTACTTACTTTCAATTTTTAGGGATGTAACTAAAGGAGTTTGGGGGTGCAACATCCCCATATTAATATAAGTTGGCTCTTTCATGGGCAACAGCCTGACAAGTGGCAAGTTGAGTTAAAAGGGGAGTGTAAAAATTCAAGCTTGGACAACCAGGCAAATAGTCCAGTATATTTCCATGCTCCCAGTCAATAATGTAGTGTGTCCCCTGTCAAGTTATTACTTTTACAGTATACAGTGATGTCTTAAGAAACCTGCTGCAAGGCCTAGTACTAAAATTGTCTTAATTTTGGCAAGATTTTACTTCTAGAACTTGCTTTAGAGCTTACGAACTATATATTTGCTTTTAAAAAACGTTAATAAACCTTGGATTTAGCAAACTAATAGTACTGTAGCGAAAACAAGCTGTATCAGAGTGAGTTAAAATTCAAAGCAATGTCACAGAGCCATTGGTTTGGTTCAACATTACATTGAAGCTGGTTACAATTTCAATGTGTTATTTCTCTCAAGTTTCTTAGCTCTTTTGTTTTAGATCCAAAGGTTTCTTAGCTTTTAGAGTGTCCAGTACTAGGGTGCTTATAAACTGGTTTCTTACACAATCATATGTATTCCCAATAACTACTGTATTAATGCTGATTGGTGCTCAGTTAGCTCAAACTTCCAGCCCCTCCACCCTGTTTATTCCAACCCCCTGCTTGTTTCAGCTTATTAGGACCCCCCTCCCCCACTTATTTAGGACCTAAAAGTAAGCATGCTTGCCCTCTTCTCATGAACTATCTGATATATCTCTTTTTGATTTCTTTGTTAGGGGTGTCTATGGACATCGTTCTGGTGACCTTCCTTGGGAAAAATGTGAAGATTTTTCTATCTTGCCATCTGCAAAGCTAGTAGGTATGACTTTTGTACATAAATGGCTCTATCACTTTTATGCAGCCATGCTAATTTCAGCTTGTTTTTGATTGATGATAAGTAAGTGAGTGTGTGGAATGATACTTGCTGTGAAATAGTGGCTTTCTTGTATTCTTTGATATTCTTAAATCCAAGTTGATATCATTAATTCTAAGCTACTACAGTCTAATGAAAACACAGTTCAACTTTTGCTGTGCCACTGCAAAATCACGAAGTAGCAGAGAAGATTTCTTATTGAGCATGTAGACTATCTTTTTGTTACATAGCCCATGAATTCTCCATGATACTATGGTGAAAAATGCACTTCAGTGATTTCCACACAATAACTCAGAGTTTCTAAAAAGTGCTACTGCCTGTAGCTATGCAAGCTTTATGTGCCTTGTGGCTATTGGCAGCCTGAAACACTTTATACTGAGGGGGCCATGTGTAAAAGTGCATCCCTACAGCTTTAAAATTCCCAGTAATAAGGTGTGTGCCAGGCATTTTCTGACAGGTTGCTGACTCTTCCAAAGAGGGACTAATACAAGCTGTCTGCCAAATCTGGAAGATGGATTCCCCTGACAATTCCCTGACAAATATCCCTTTTTACCTGACATGCTTCAATAGTGTCACCCAATAGAAGGAAAATTATAGGAACTGAATACTTCAACTTCACCACCAGGGACAGATTTAACATATGGCAATTTTTGGGGTATAGGTAGTTGAAATTCTGGAGTTTACTGAATAATAGAAACAGTGGCTGTCTGGCTAATTCTGCTTGCTATTAATTCCAACAGCATGTCATGCAACAGACCACAAAATTGGAAGTACCTCAGCTGTGGGTAAAAGTTAGAGCCACCCCCTAAATGTACAAGAAATTGTAAATGTTGTCATCTATAAGTTAATAGAATTTTTCATGTAGAATGAAGGGGACCCTGAACATGCAAGCAGAGCAAGCAAAAAATTTTTTGAATTCACACCCTCAATATCATAGTAAAATGCCTTTTTGGCAAGTAGAACAACCATTATATTCATTATTAATTTGGTACTCCTTTGACCTTTCAACCATATATATTTCACAGAATAGATAATGGCACAAGGGTGAAAAATGATGATTCAATTATTTTGTGCCATTCTTGGATGTCAGTGAAAGGTTCAGATTTCCCTGATATTTCCCTGACATTTCAAAAAGGATTATATTTCCCTGACCATTGTGTGACATTTTGATGAGGGAATGGAGTTTCCTGACATCTCCTTGATTTCCCTTATCCAAAAAATCACCTGTGCCAGCATCAATATCAGCTGTCCAATCACATGTGCCAAATAGAAACTTTGCTGTCACAACTGCAACACTAGTGACAGTCACCTTTTGCTTTCTTAACTCTAGTCTATCCCTTTTTAACCTAAGTGAGACATTACATTTTACATCCTTCAGCTATTAGAAACTCTGTATTTTAGAGCACAAATTTTGGATTGTTGTACCATTCCAAATAATTAAAAGCAATTCCTCACGCAGACAAGGGCACACGTGTGAATTGATGCTCTTGCACCACTTCCTTTTGGACATGGACTGCAGCCCCCTTCTAGCATTTTCCATACCAGCAGTATTTATAGTACCCTAGTAGGTGGGAAATGTAGCAATAATGCTAGAATATGCCTATATGCCTGCCCCTTTTGATATTCAGTTAATATTAGCAGGTATGGGCATTAACAAAGAAGGGAAAGAGGAAAAAAGAACATGGTGTGGGGCGCAGCCCCAGAAAAATTTTGAAAAACCAACCCCTTTGTAAGGTCTAAGAGAGGGTTCTTTTTAAAATATACCTTTCAAAACCATGCATTGTATTTAATAGGCAATACTTTAAAGTACAATGGCTTTGTAGTATACAGAGAGTAATTGCAGTGGGTCAACAGAAAAACCACTTTAATAAAGTTTAATTTTAAAAAGTCAACAGCTATTGAAAAACTTGCCAGTTAGTAGTTTCTCCTAAATCATTCAGCAATTTTCTAGGTAGGACTTAGTATTTAACAGATATTAACCCCCAAAAGTTGCAGAAAAAATAACGAAAGGCTAAAGCTTCAGCAAGATATCAAACTGTGATTTTCATGCTGTATGTAGGTAGTGCTTTTAGATTAATTTTTCCTGTAGATACTGCTATTCCAATTCAGGGCTAGATTGTACTGACTTTTCTCAACTTTAAATAGCGATTTGGGCCAGTTGTTAAACTTGTTGGGGTGTGACACTCCACTGCTACCATATTCACACTGCTACATAGTTTATCACTGTTTGGTGTGGGAGTTTCTTTTGGTTCTAATAAATTACAAAGCAATTTCTAGCTTACCATCTTTTCTTTTTCATCTTGCTCATGCATCCCTCTATGCTTTTGACAACTATTGTTTTCTGAAATTTCTTGAAAAAAGGCAGAATGATCTGCAGCAAATTTAGACTAATAGAAAACAAATTCTCAAACCCATGTCTAAGGCTAGCTAATGTCAATAATGCAAATGTTGAGTTGCTGAGTTTAAAATATCTATCATTTACACTGATACAATCTGTTACAGCATATTTTTAGTTGTGCTATGCACTGAATAACTTCTGTGGGAATCAGACTTAAGACTAGTTTATGGAGCTCCTACTATAGACTATTGTTAAGCATGGAAACATTTTTGCATTTCACGTTTTGGTGCCACCTTGCTGGATTTGGGGCCCATCAAAATAGTTGCTGGGGGCCTGGCCTCCCTGTCTCACCGCTACTGCTTGTGGCTGAGTATATGCTCATTAAAATGTTGCTGCTATATTGACAGATGCATTTTCAAGAGTCTATGTGTTGTATGTAGATCTATACTTTGAGTGGTCATTCAAGGCTATAGAAGAGGTACCAGTAACTTAGTTTAGTACTACCTCTTCTATAGCCTTGAATACATTTATGGAAAAATTAAAGCATAAGAAAAAGGTTTTTAAAAGACAAACTATCCAGTGCCAATTTTTATGAAGTTCTGAGCATTTATTTTTCAGGTGCCAAGCCAGGAGAGATTGCCATTATGAATAGCCTTACTGTCAACTTGCATATCCTAATGGTAGGAAATTGTTGAATATTTCAGCTCCTAAGCTAATCACGCAACATACTTTTGCATCACTTCATTATTTCTAAAAGCTTGGTGTAAAGAAGGAATTTTCTTGTTGTAAGAATACTTTTTGTTAGCATGTTTTGGTACAAAAACAGATTTTTTGTATCCGTGAACATCTTCTGTGATTTCCATTTTTTGAAAGTGTAGGTATTATACCCTTAGCATGTCAATTTGAAATCTAATTTTTACTTTGCAATTATAGTTTACTTTCTTTACTTGTGTAAAAATAGTTACTTTCTTTTTTATGATTGCCATACAAAACTTCTTGTCCAAAGGTGCCATTTTATAGACCAACTCCAACGAGACATTGTATTTTAATTGAAGATAAAGCCTTCCCATCTGATCATGTAAGTAATTGCTACTTTTTTTCTATTCTGATCATCCACTTCCCTTCAGCTTTCTTACTTTCTGCTCATTGACTTATAGTTTCTTGTACACATTGCATATCCTCATGTTGATTTAGTATAGATACATATCATGTTTGCATAAAGATATCTGATTTTCAACTCCATTATTTTCTTAATAGTTTTCTTTACTTACATTTGCTTTACAGTATGCAGTAGAATCACAGATACGATTTCATGGTTATGACCCAAAAGATTCTTTAATTCTTGCCAAAAGGGAAGAAGTGAGTGTCTTGCAGAAGTTACATTTAGAGCTCAATAAATTATCTTTTCACCGGAGTGATGGCCCATTGGTAGAGTGTCTGCCTCACAACTGGTAGGTCGTGGGTTCGAGCCCTGGCCGAGTCATACCAAAGACTGTAAAAATGGTACTCACTGCCTTCTCGTCTGGTGCTTGACATATGAGAATGGAGTGGGAAAGTTAAACTCACCGAGCTACTAGTGGACTAGCCCCCTGCTGTAGCTTTCACTACATTTACAGACAGGCGCCACCCTATGTGCCATTGGGAGCGGGAAAAGACTTTGGCTTTTTTTGAAATGATCTTTTAGTACTGCTTTGGAGAGTTGTAAATTGTGATGTAGCCAACACAGGTCCATATTTGTCTTTCTTGAATGATACAAACTTTTTATAAGAAAAGTCATTTTGCCTGAAGCTCAAATTTCTTAGCTTTTCCAAAACAAGACCCGAGACTTTCTTAAAATTTTCTCAACTTTCCCTGATATAAACTGGCTAAAATAGGTTAAATTTTCTTTGCTAATCTTGTATACTTGAATTCAAACTCCATTTTTAGCATTTTGAATGTGATAATGACATAATATTAATTTTTGGCCAACAAACACACTCAACATTGGAAACTGGGCCTTGTGATTTTCTAAAGATTTTGGGTATTTGAGCCTCACTTTCTTATTACCTTTTTTCTTATAAAAGAATGTGCAACTAGAAAGTAGGAGCTCTTCTTTCATGGATAAAATTCATTTTGCTTTATTCATATAACATATACAGATAGAAATTGAATTTTTAATTAATCTTTTTGACAATCCTTTAATAATTCAATAATCCTTATGGTGATCTTGGTGAATTTGTTAAAATTTTGTGCTATTTTAGCTTCATTTCTTTGAATGCTGCAAGTCTGATGTTTGTAACCCTTAATCTACATTCATCTGGTCTTTTTGACTTTTCATCTGATTTGATTCATTTGATTCTCAACTTCGTCTGGTCTTTTTGATTTTCTTTTTCAATTTCTCTTGGAACAAATTTCTTGTGCATCCCACAGATTATATGTTGATGCTAATGCTTAAAGTTTTGGCTGCTCAACCTTGCACTTAAAGCATTAATTATCAATAGAATTGTTAAGATGTTACCTCCACTTATTCACCAATTCATTTCAGAAAGTCCTGATTCAGTGTATTGTCATTGTATTTTTCAGGGAGCAGGAACTTGGACGACAAAGAGTATATTGGAGTTGATAGAAAAAGAAGGAGAACGTGTTGCTTTAGTTCTTTTCAGTGGTATTTAAGCTTTAATTTCTATTATTCTACTTTTTCAATTCTCTGTTTTATGAAATATAGCAATTTATTTTGACGTGCATTTTCACTGCAAACTGTAATTTGCTGTTACCAAGGTACTTGTATGCCCAGAGACTCTTGGCAGAATATGAGCCAGATGATTTGTATTCATATGAGTCATCAGTGCATCAATGTTGCCAAGTTTTGGAAAATAAAATACTGGAGAGCATAGGAGTGCTGCAAAGTGACACCAAGTATCTACAAAAGAGCTTACTTTGGTGTATCTGAAAAAGTGATCACTGAAAAATGCAGATTGTGGTTGAAAACAGAAAGCTATTTGGGAGTTTTTAATCTGTTGAGTCTCTGGAGGAGACCAGCAGCCTTCACTGCATTTATCATTGTTCAACTCTGTGCATCATAAAATGCTGGGGATTTTTTCAAATTTTACAGTTGCTCAAGCTTGACTGGAGACAAGCTTGCAATGCTGGAGTCTCCAGTAGAATGCAGGAGACTTGACAGCTATGGTGCATACTTATCTGCTCTCAATGTGACTATGCTAAGTACTGTGCTTTACTGATTCATTTCCCATGTTCTTTTATCCTAGACTTTTAAGTAGGTGTTCATAGATTTCTGGCAACTTTTTTGCCTTTAATATAAGTTAAATTTATGTTTTCCTTGTTACATTAGGTGTCCATTACTTTACTGGGCAGCTATTTGATATGAAGGCAATTACAGAAGCAGGTCACAAAAAGGTATTTTTGACTCAATTCCTATTTCAGATCTAATTCTGAGAGCTCTATTACCATTAGGAAAATTTCTTTACGAGAATGGTAACTTGTCAGTTGCAGCTGCTTTCCAAAGGGCCCTTATACATTGTCATCAAGTAGGATATTACTGTAGAAAAAAGACTTCTTTGTAAAAATACAATAATAGCAACAATAAAGAAACCCTTTTTGTTGTTTTTAGTTTTGTATTTTAGATGGAGGGACCCTTGAAAACTAACATCTTTGCTGAAGGTTCCCCTCCTTAGAGAATTTTAAAATGAAATGAAATGTAGCATCTGGTAGGCCCATTCCATGTCACGTGTGTCAGGATGCTGGCGATGTATTTTTCCTTTTAAAACAGCGTAGAATTATACTATTAGTTTCAAATTTTCCAACATTTTGTATTGCCATTTTGATACTTAGCTGAATTTGAAAAGCTGTCTTAACAGCTGTTCGACAGGGGTTTGTCGAAAAAGCCTTTCGTGTGTTGCAATGAAAACAAACAGCAATTTTGATAATTCCAGTCACATCAAGCTAGCTAGTGTTTCCCGCGACATGAACTAAAAGACAATACATCATTTGCTTTCAACACAGACCTACCAAAAACACTGCACCAGTTTTTCGAAAAAATGCAATTTAGAAGAAATAAGTTTAAAAAGACAGCGTCACATGTGTCACATTTTTTCATCACGTGTGTCACAATTTGCTTCTCTTATACAAAATCCCTTTTTCTGTGCCCCAGAAAACAATGAAAGCCAAGTACAGAAGTATAGCACTCATTATCTTCTTAGACTTGAGATGTTTTACCCAATAAGATGTATAACTTGAGATGTACTTGAGATGTACTTGAGACTTGAGATGTATAAGAACCAATAACAACAGGTTTTAACTCATGCTGTGAAATTTGATAACTCACCTCCAGTGCCCTTTTGCATGGAATGGGCCAGTATCAGAAAATGTGTCTCATCTTTGGTCTATAATTCTTTATATCAATTGTATGGATCCGTATGCATTGGGTACCATTTATGTTTTGATTGCATGTATATCACATTCTATGCCCTGAAGAATATTGTGCACTAGCGTCAAATCGCAAGGACGCTTCTTCTAAATCGTTTGGGTTGGACTTCTATCTATACGTTACTGTACATGACCAAATAATTGGTATTGCGTATACGGTGGTTAGTATGTTAGTAAAACGAAAATAGGGTGATTCAGTAGTTTAGCCCCACCACGCTCTAATTCTAGGGGAGGTACAGATGTGGCTTTATCCTAGAACTGAAACATCCGCCGTTTTATGGGATCAAGCATAAGATTTGGTGGTTGGTTGGGTAGATGTAGTTGGTAGTGGTTTGGTACAAGATGTGATGGGATTAAGCTGCTGACACACGAATAAACAAATTAGTAATAAAAGTATTTCATGCGACTAATCTTCCTTGCATAGTTTTCTTCTAAAAGCTTCTAAGGGCCCACTACTTGCGGTGCAAGATCCCAGTATCTGAGATGAATATTATTGCAAGTCCAATGCTAGATTCATTATAGTTCAAAGTATGAGAGTTTAGAGGACATTATCTTCATAGAGAGTTAGCAGAGCGCGCTGTTGAAGAAGCTCACATTTGACAAGTGCGATTGAACGAATAACAGTAATGTTCACACGGGCGATCTTTCGCGCGTCCTGTTGCGTATGCATCTGTATAGACACGCGAACATGTGATCGCACGTTTCTCCGAGCATGGACTGATATGATGCATTATACTCTCTGTTTTTTGGTAATATAATATTGTTCTTTTCCTTTTCCAGGGCTGCATTGTTGGTTTTGATTTAGCCCATGCAGTTGGCAATGTCCCAATGCACCTCCATGACTGGGATGTTGATTTCGCAGCCTGGTGTACATACAAGGTAGAAATCAACCAGTTGTACTACTGTATTTGCATTGTACAATTTTGACAAGTAACTTTATCTATGTCAGACATGGCCTAAAGATATTCATATTGGAATGTGTTCCCAAACTAAACAAAATTGTTTGAGGAGTACTTGCACCAATAGATGGAAGCCTATACCAGATAGAACAACAGAATCTCCAATTCATGGGGCACATAATGAGACACAGATGCATAGAGAATGACCCATTGACAGGGGTGGTATTTGGAAAGCGATGAAGACAACGACAGAAAACTAGGTTGGCAAGTACAATAAACGAGAGGCTAGGACTGACTATGACTGAGGCCATAGCAACTGCCCAATACAGAGAAAAATGAAGGACAACTGTGTGTGTCGCCACAGCCGTTCATGAAGCCGAATGTTCTGACCGATAGAAGTAGTAGCATGGAAGCCTATAAGAATAGCGTTGCTCTGCAGATAAATTGATGAAGAAAGCAGTCGTGCCCACGAATGTTGAAACAAAGATGCGTGATGTTGATTTTTTCTGCTTATGTAATAGGTTGGCCTATAGTCACGTAGAACAAAGATACGAGACTCTCGACAGGGGATTGACTAGATGACTGTATAGCCCCGTTTAACGGATCACTTGTTGGTTCGGACCAAAAAGTGAACTGTACCAGTATAGACGGGGCGTAAAAAATGCTACTTAGAAGTAGTCCGGATAACTATTGGTCCTTTTCCTATAAGTACCAAAAGTGGTACGGCAAACCGCACCAGTTTTAGTGCGGTTTGCTAGGAGCAGTGTAGACAGAGGGCGAATCCGCACCACTTTTGGTACGGATCAACAAGTGGTAGTGAATCCTTTAGGAGAGCGCTTCGTGATAAAGCTTGTCTATCAGTCGCTGAAGTGCTATTTTGCAAGCGTATCAGGATATACTCGCATCTGTCCAGGGAGATTTTGAGAAATTACGCAAAGCAATTCTTCTATTGGATGATGTTGTTAGTTGGAAGCTGGAGATTTACATCCAATCTATTGCAGGGGAGGATAATGCCACTTATCTAACGGCCTAGTGATAAATCCAATTGCTGACGTATCACGTTGATATTGTTTCTGTAGTTAAGATTTGCAACCACTCATTTCTTAGAATATTTGATCATGTGATAACTAGCAAGAAGATCGCTAGTGGGTATACTAATGATAGAGGAATAGTTAAGCTTTGGCCCATGTGACTTTCATTTTTTTAATTTTGCAAAACTCTAATGGCAGTTCTCCCTACGCTTAGCAACCCATAGCTGACTATGTTTTGTAATTGCCAGATGCAACAAGAGTTAGGACATAGAAAATTCAATCTATACAAATAAGAATGAAAATTGGAAAAAGCAGCTATAAATCTAGTATAAAGAAGGATTTGATTAAGTTTTATCAGGAAAGGAATAGTGATGATGATATCTATTCTCCAATATTCATCTCATATATGTTCGATTAGACCATGTCGATCTATATTTAAATTTATATAAATATTATTTATATATATGTATATATGTATGTATCGATATCATATATCCACATATAATCCACATATATTCATAGGAGAATGCAAATGCAACTTACATAGTATGGATATTATGTGTTATGATCTACATATTTGTTTGGCCGTGCCTGTGTGAGGTTGTGTGTATATGCGAAAGTATATAATGTTTTATCTTTCAATAGTATCTCAGTGCCGGAGCGGGTGCATTGAGTGGTGTTTTCATCAATGAGAAGCACACAAATAATCCTGACTTACCAAGGTTTGTCTTGCATCTGTGTGATTGAAAACTGTATCAACGATCGTTAACTTTACTCACATTTATCTCAATAACAAATGCTTTGATGTTTAGATCTATTTCGGATTCCTATTGGATTTTATATTCATGACCGAACGATTTGACTTTCTCGTCAATTCAGCAGTCTTGTTTGGCTGTAGCAATATGATTATTTGCACACAGGAAAGTCTTTCATTTCTATATTTGATGCATGACACTAAGCTTTCTCATTAATGCTTTGTGTATAGATATTGCTTCTGATTGATACTAATCTTATTAATGCACTATATTAATTGCTGTTAGTCGAAAAAGCATCGTTTGTCACTATTTGTAGAAGCCATCTTGACACAAACCCCAAACCAATTATACTGATATTGAGCTCTGTGATAGGTAGAACGCATACTTAGGGTTCATAGCTAACTTAGTAAACTTGGAATGAGAGCGATTTTTATGAAAAGTAAGTCAAGGAAAAGTCAGGGTTGGCATTTTCATTAATTCATGTATTCATGTGTGGTTTCTCCAGTTATTTTCATTGAATGTGAGCGTAGTTACTTGTATTATCCGAATACTAGTACTTAAGACCAAAGGTATAGCTTCAGATAGCACTCGCAGAGATATATCACGTGCTTCTTGAGCCAATCCAACTCATTTCTCCAAATCAAGCTTTTTGAGCTCTATGAATACGATACAAAAATATACGTAAACTAATGACTAAGTATTATTCATAATTACAAACTACTATCAAGTGCCAAATAAACGGGGGGTCCTAATAAACTGGGGGGTTGGAAAAAATTCTAAAATTTAATAAACAGGGGGTCGGAATTTGAGAAATGGCTTTAAATGGTTATAAAGCGATGGAAAGAATAAAAAAACAGGTTGTTGTAAAGCATAGGGCTAAAATCTATACAGAAGCACTCTATTTTGCCTTGAATATTGGGCGAGAATAGTACTAACAAAGAAATGGACTGAAAAGAGGGGTTCTAAGAGCTAATAAACCGGGGGGTCCTAATTAGGTCCAGGGGCTGGAAAAAATCGAAAATTAATAAGTGGGGGGCACGTTTATTTGGCACATGAGAGTATGCAAAAGTTGGATATGAAAGCGCGGGCAAGGAATAGTCATGTACGTATCATTTCTATTGGGTCCCATTTTCTTGAGCTGCTTTTGTAAATATGTGACATTATGGTCGAAGAAAAAGAGGGTGCTATTTACCGTCAGTTAGGGGCCATTCAAATATTATGTCACACAAAGGGGGTGGCGAGATCTTTTGATTTTTGTGACCAATTGTGCAAGGGGTGGGTGGGTTGTTTTTGAAGTGTGATGTCACACTTTTTACACAGCTCGATATTTAAGCCAAAAAAGACATAATAGATACATAAGCAGAAAAAGATCCTATTGAACTTCATATTGTGACGTCACACATTGAGGGTGGGTGGGTGTCTAAAAATACCAGAATTAGTGTGATGTTATATGCGAATGTTCCCTAAGGGAATAATCAGTCAGGGAAATGCGATTCATGTATTTGCTATGAACACTTTTGACGTTGCTATCATTTTGTTTTTATTTTTTAGATTTTGCGGTTGGTGGGGTCATGAGATGAGTACACGATTTGTTATGGACAACGGTAAGTATGCACCAAACGAAAGCATGCAATTGGCAAAGCAATAACGTATTCCTCCGCCTATAAGCCTCCCGCAGATAAGCCCACCGTGTCTGTAACATATGCATTACTCCGCGTATATTTGGAATTCATACTAACAAGCGATCAAAATGTTTTGCGCACTCGTTATGACATCATGCGCAGTAGCTAGAATTCGCACTTGAAATGCCAAAATAGCGAAGTTTGAGGGCTCATAACTTTTTTCCATATGATTTATGATACTTTAGCTTGCAGCATGATGATCACAGCACAGAGTTGCATTAGAAAATGCAAAAAGTTAAATTTCGAAATTTTTGATGCATAAGCACTTTAAGTCCCCCCCGCAGATAGGCTCATAGGAGTGCTTCTTATATCGACGCAAAGGTTTAATTTACGGATAGTATTGTGCCTTTCTTATCAAATCTCTAGCATGCTTTTTTGTAGTTTTGTACGACAGATTTTATAGGTGCAAGGTATCTCAGTGCCTCTACCTGAACTTTGAGACTGAAAAGAGTGACATTCAGAGTGAAACTGACAGTGAAACTAGTGTCGAAGAAGATGCATGAGCTGTCAAAGATAATGTTACTCTCGCTGTTTAAGCCAGCAAACTAAGAATTTTGGATCTTTTTCTCACGGAACATTTTGCACACCTCGTATAAGCCCCTCCCGCAGATATGCCCACCAAAAAGCCCTACGAGTACAGATAAGCCCTGGGCTTATAGGCAGAGAAATACGGTACAGCAGTATTGTAATAACATTAGGACTGATTGGCAGCTACTGGAACAGATACGTCTCGTATATTGGATAGAGGTGTACACGTTTTTTTATAAGAAATGTGTCAATAAGAAACATGAAGCTGAAATTCAGCAAAAACTAGGAAACATTTAAGAAAGATAAGCAAAAATAATACAATAGTAACTTGCAACAACTTTTTTATTAGTAAATTTTTGATCAAACTAGCAATAAAATAGAGTAGACATCCATTACTCGATTTTACCTCCGTTTCCCCCAATTCCTTGGGGCTTGGAGGGTGCCTCTAAGAGGACTTTAGCTCTGGCACGAGCATTTAAGACCGGGTGCCCTTCCTGACGTCACCAATGGCCTGCGATGGCCTTGAGCCCAGGACCACGTTGGTCTGAGTCAAGTGCATTACCGCTAGGCCACGGCTGCTCTAGTGAACATCCATTACATGTCTCACAAAGCCTGAACATCCTTTTTCTTGTATCACAATTGCCTAATCTGGTTTATTATTGTCATTGGAAGTCTGTAAATTTAAGAAACATATAGGAAACATGTAAGCTGAATTTGACGAATTATTAGGAAACATCCAGGCTGAAGCCATAGAGTTTGTTTCTTATAAAAAAGTTTTCGTTATATTTATCATGTTATTTCTTTGTTTATTAGTTTTTGTCATATACTCACCTACTGCCTGTAAAATTAGTTTATTTCCTTATAGGTATACACTGTCTATAATCCCCCCTCTCTATTAGGAGCTACATCCATTGACTATACAGTTGAAGCCCGCTTAATAGAACCTATGTTTATAAGAACCTTGAGGCTGAAATTGTATCTTTTGAGCCCTCTAAATAAGAGCCCCATATAGGCTGCAGCTGGGATTGGTTCTTTTATAATGGTTTCCTGTTGTGCAATTTAAAAATTCAAGAGTAGAGATTCTCGTAGGTTGTTCATGTTCTGATTATTCTCTACAAAAACCAAATCCACAGTTGCTATTAAAATACTACAAATACTACAAGAATCCTTAAAACTTTTTCAGAATGCTTCAGTCACACAACAGATTACAAAATTCTTAAACAAGAATTCTGAGCAAAAACATTCTCAAGAAGTGTCGAGAATTCTTGTGCTGGAAACAGTGTTATTGTGTGCAAGCCTGTATTGTATAGAGAACAGAGGTTCTCAATTATCTATTGCAATTCCCACTATTTAAGAAAGACTTATAAATAAGAACCTTGTATAGAACATTACTGGGTGGACTTGAAAATACCAACCAATTACTTCAGAACCTACCCAGGCTGCCTTAGAAAAATCCAAGTTCTTTTATGCGGGTTTCTACTGTAAGTGAACTAGGTTGTCATTTGTTCTCTCTGTTTCTTTCCAAGTGTAGTTAGTTCTGAGACTTTAGTTTCCCTTTGTATGACTTTGAACTATGGTCATCTTTCTGAGCAATTTTTAGAAAGAGAGCATGTTTGTTTTTTCAATTCCCAGAAATGAAATTGTCTCCTGGCGCATCTGGTTTTCAAATTTCAAATGCTAGCTTCATGACTGCATCTGCTTTGCAGACTTCATTAGAGGTAAGAAAAGCTCATATAATTTACATCTGAAGTGGATAATTTTAGAACTCAACCCTATGGCTATCCAGAGTTTTTTCAAGTAGGGCCACTTTCACACACAATTAATTGATAAAGGTACACATTGAGACTTAGGTCATATATGGAGAGGCACTTTTTCATACCAAAATATCAGGATCATTACAGTTTTCTGTCAACTTTGGCCTTAGGTTTTTTCTATACTTCCTTATAAAGCCCATATCCTGAAGCCAATACTGTATTTGCAAAAGATAGTCGATCAAATCAAAGCAATCGACTTTATTCGAGCCCTTCTTAATGGAAGATTTTTAGGATAAGATTGATGTCAGTGGTAATTTTGTGCTCAGATATTCTTTAGGATGTTCTATCAAAACTTGAAACTTGTAATATTTGCATTTCCATAGCCATTGCTCATTAGCTGAACTTCCCCAGTGTAGTCTTTATAGTGATGTATTTATAAGAATTAGGGACCTCAGTAATTAGTGACTATAGTTGGAGGATTTAGCAAAAGCTGAATAGGGACTGTGAAGCTGATACTTTAACTATGAATATAGGCCTTCTGAAATTGAGTGAAATATGCAAAGCAAATTCAGACCAGCTTTCAACGGTCAGTGTTTTCTTTTCATTCCAGATATTCGACAGAATTGGTATTGAAAAACTCAGAAAGAAATCTCTGATTCTAACAGGTGTGTTGTTTAATTTGCTCATTGCCTTCGCGTTGGTTCTTCAATTCATGACCTAAAAAAGAGTGATATTATTCCTTAATCAAAAACGAGTCTTGAAATTTCAAATAGAAAACTATAAAAACCTGCTTCTTATGGTAAGTAAGCGTTGCCTTTTTCAATTTCGTTATAGCCCACCCAACTGTCTGTGAAACAGTGGTTTCTATGAGTTATTTTATTGTTTGCCCAACCTCAATGCATGCTTTTTAGTATTTGAACATCAGATTCCTTGCATGTTGGGTGATGAGTTTTACGTCACTGAATCAGTATCTACCTAGGAAGTAAATTGTGAATGCTCATGTTTGGGAGTTTATGTTTGATCACCTTTCCATGTAACGTTTGTTTGCTATTTTTACAAGTTTTACAATTTTACAAATATTTATGCAAGATAAAAATTTCAGCTATATTGCTGTTTTACAAATTGTCCTTTTCAAACAATAATCAGAAACTTCTAAGATTAAAAAAATAATAACAATAAAAAGTTTAAAAATAAATTCCAGTTATAACATGAAACATTAAAATACTGAAATACTACTATATGATGGACTTCTTGAAGGTCTTCAATGAGGGTGCTAGTTTAGCTTCTCGGCTGAGCTCATTCCATGATTTTGCTCCACGATAATAAAAAGCGTTTTGACCTGTGGATGTTCTAAGTAAAGGTATCTGCAAATTTGGTTCACAAGAACGAAGGTTTAGTCCATTTCTTTCTGATCGTTTTGTAACGAGTTCTGTTAAATACTGAGGAGTATGTGAATTTAAAGATTTATAAGTAAGCATAGCAGTTTCGTTATGAAGTCCTTAGTTGAAAGCTAGCCACGACTTTGTAACAAAGGGGCAGCAGGCGCATCGTAAGGACTGTTAGTATCTATTCTTGCAGCTCTATTCTGGATCTTTTGGAGGGAGTTAAGTTTAGATTCTCCACAAACCGAATAACAATAGCTGAAGTGCGGCTCAACACGTCCCTCTATACATTTTCTGCAAATTACTTGAAGGAAGAAACTTTTTGGCATGCTTTAAAGACCAAGAGCTTGCAGCGCCTTGGCCTTTACTTGCTCTACCTGGTAATTCCATTGAAGCTTGTCATCAATTTTAACTCCTAAAAGCTTTATATCATTTATCATCTGTATCTTTAGCGCTTCTAATTCAAAATATGGCTTGAAATCGGTCTGTTTTTCGAGCTTAGGAATGTTAAGTTTGGATCCTATTATCAACGAATGCATTTTTGTAACATTTTTGCTATCTTAGCTTATGCGTTGCCTAACAAGTTTATATGCGATTGGATGTTTTTTCAGCATTGTCAGTTCATTCCTACCACCCCTTCCCATTTATAGGATCAACGATTTATTTTATTCCCTCTTACTTTAGAAGTTAAGAATTTTCTGTAATTTGTAGGATATCTAGAACTTCTGTTGGAGGAGAAATTTAGTAAAGATAAGAACCCAGATTTTTACGTCGAGATAATTACTCCAAAAGACCCGGCTCAACGTGGATGCCAGCTTTCCATACAAGTATCCGTACCTATAGCAAATATCAAGAAAGAATTAGACAAAAGGGGCGTCGTTGTAAGTATTTGTGTCACATTTATTCCTTGCAATACAAATATGTGTAACTATGTTGCTATACCAGAGGCGTATGTTGCAATAACCCAGGAAACAGTACCCGTACTCTAGTATCTATAGTAGGCGGGCCCCCAATCTATTAATTTCAGGAGAGTTTTCCTTTCCGCAGTTGCTTATTAACTGCTCCCTTCTATTAAATTTTGCAAATCGATCATGATCAGAACACAGAGAAAATCAAATCACCTTTTAAAAAACAATTTACCAGCATGAACCACCTTCTCTTAGCACTCCTTTTCTATTGAAAAGCTGCCGACATGAACACCCCCTTCTATTCGCGCCCCCTTCTATTAAAAATTGGCTGATTTGAGCACCCCCATTCTATTGCCTTCCCCCTTATATTAGAAACATTAGAGTAAGCCCGCTGCACACTGTGAGCATTTAGCTGGATAGAGTAAAGGGGGTCACTTCGTTCTGTGTTGGTGGTATCGACGAGCAATTTGCCCTGCAAATTTATTAATAAGAAACGTACATATTCTATTGGCAAGAAAAATTGACATGCAAAAGCAGATTTTGCTCCGCAAGAGACTCTTCAAAGTTGGTTCGTGAGCCACCCCTGTACCCCCTCCGGCAGTGCCCCTGAGCAGACTGGCACCAGTGACATTTTGCTCAGCAAAACTTCCAATGTTTACGGAGAGCTTTAGCCTTTTTTCACTTGAAATGGGATATCAGACCATTTAGCACATACCCCAGAAAGGATTTTAGGTGCATTATGATGATTTTTCTTGAAATTATCACACATGGAAGATTCTAGTTTCCTGTTTAAGTATTCAGCTTCGACCATGGGAATAGTATTCATGTCAGTTTTTGTAGGATTGGTGTTGATTTTTTCCAACTATAGGCAAGTGTATATCCGCCCTTTCACCCTACATGCATCTAGGACTGTGCAAGGGACACAGGGCATATAGCCAGGAGCCCAGAAGCGTTTAGGCTCCCAGATGTTCTAGTGAAATAGCAAAGGACATAAAAAGCAAAAGCAGATCATTGTTTGGGGGGCCAGATAGATACCCCTATGTATGTCTGCACCCCTAACCATTATTTTAGTGTGCAGCCCCTGCGTGAGAGAGACCCATTACGCCGGAAGACCCCAAATATGTTAGTGCAGCCCTGAGATTCATCTCGAAATCTTGTCACATTTCACCTTATTAATATTTATTCCAGTGTGACTCAAGAGAACCTGGTACGATACGACTGGCACCAGCACCAATGGTCAATAGATTTCACGATGTATGGCGATTCATAAGAATTCTTGAAGATTCAGCAAAAACTATCGTTGCTTGCGACTAGTAATTTTTTTCAATTTTCCCATTAGTCCCTTGGAGTTATATAACTTCTTTTAGTATAGCAATATAGCACGTAGGAAGATGGAAGCCCGTCTTCTTTTCATTTACTTTCAAGCCAGCTTGTGATATTTATTTGTAGAGGTATAGTATATTCGTATGCATATTAGAGCTTTTTATCGTTTGGAAGAAAGGTGCATTTTTATGTGTCAAATCGATAAGTCTGCCTTGTGGTGTAGAGCAGGCAGGGACGCTGCACCAATGTTAAATCAAAAGAACAGAACTTTGGAGGAAGACATTTGCATTCTTTGAAAAGCAGCTACATTAATTTAAATCTGAGAGACAAACAGCCTTCAAAAACACTCTTGTAATTCAAGATTTTGTAGAAGTGTTTTTTACACTGGGAATCTGCGAAAGCACTGTACTTTTTCTCCTTCTCTCCCTGCTATTCGAGGTCGTTGGGTGTGATACCCCCTATCACCCCTTTTATACGGATGTCCATCCGATACAACAGGACTTCCAACTTGATGCTTCGAGTTCACGCTTAGCCCGATGGAAAGTAACAAGTATGTTGCACAAAATGCGCGTTCTTGTGTACATATATGCAGAAAGAGAGAGCAGACATCATCATAGAAAGAATGCAGAAGAAAGCTTTGCTGGGAACTCTTAAAATCTGCTAGACATTCTATGTATTTTGGGACACCGTAAAGTTGGACACCACAGGTACTCTTTGTTTTCATGTAGGAAACCAGATTATCATGTGCTAGTCCTGTAAAGTAGTGAGATAAAGCATTGAACGTCATACACCATATATTTGTTAAAGCAAGTTAACTAAAGTCATCAACATGTTGATGTGGATCAACATATCGTACATGCATTACGTACATGTCTCAATCCTTATTGTGTGGGTTATAATCTAACATATAAGGGAGATGCCAAAGCTAGTGTTACCTAAATGAAACAGAAAAAAAACAAGTTGGAAATATAAGAGATCTACTAATTTGGGTGGCCCAGTGTTTAGAACTTCTGCCTCACAACCGCAAGATCGTAGGTTCGAGCCCCAGCTTAGTCATACCAAAGACTACGAATGGTTTTCGCTGCCCTCTCGTCTGGCACTCGATGTATGAGAGTGGAGTCGAGAAGTTAAACACACAGAGCTACCAGTAGACCAGTCCCGCAGCAGCTTTCACTGCATTCGCAGACGTGTGGCCCAGGACTACTGTAAATGGAGGTAGGCCCCGCTCTATGCGCCATTGGCGCGAAATGAACTTTAATTTCGACTTTTGACTGATTTGGAGGTGATCTGAGATCTTACTATTTTTAAGATTTGGATGGAGTTAGGTGAATTATATAACTTTTTTGCTCTTTGTATTTATGTTCAAAATTTAGGCTTATTTTCGACTGGATTAAATGAATGTTGATATTCACAGTAAATGTGTTCTGATAAATTGACAAAATGAGAGTTTCCTGCATGGAGTTCCTGATCTACTGACACTTTGAAACCGAGGCCCGTTGCTGCGGAGAAGTCATAATGTGTAAAGGAGGCTGAGTATCATAGCAACTGTAAATAATATGCAAATCAATGCAATGAGAGTGGCAAGCATCGGTTGATCTGTTGCTGAGGGAGCTGTGAAAGATGGAGGGAAGAAACGACCTCAATAGACTTGGATTATTTAGTGAACTCGGATACATCTCTATTGGTGATCCGTATTCTTCAAAATCTAGTAGTAAGTGCATATTAATCGTTACTCCGAGGGTGTATATTTTCTCGTAAGGAGGAGGCCTATTTAAGCCGAAAGTAAACGAAGATCGTGTATTGTAAACATTGGCTGGGACCTTCATACATTCTTACTGTGCTTCATCACCAGTAACCATCCGATTGCAAACGCCAATACGTGATTTTCGATAGCATTTTAGTACCAATTTATATACACGAAAATCTGCTTACTTCTTGTTTGCTTGTTTAGTAACTGAATATTGCCTCAGTATTTTAATGAGTATTTGTTCATGCAGAGCCATTCAATGTCAATGCTTCTAAAGGAAAGCAGATGCTTCCTGGAGGCACTAAAAGTATGTCCCAAACTCAAAGTGGATACTTTGATAAGACATTTGTTCGAATTATGGAGAAAGAAGCATACTCAGACCCGGTTAAGAGAAGAAGGCAAGAGAGGATAGTACAATCAAAGAAAAATCTAGGAAAGGCATTCACACCAAGTCATGCTGGAAAAAACCCGTAAGTATTGAATTACTGTGCTCAAAGAGTCACATCTTGTATGCTCCTTACTCCCCCCCCTCCCTTCCATGCTGTAGGCAGTTGATGTGAACTGGGATAGAATCATGGTGCATCTGATGCATTCTAGGCTTTGACCCCAATTTTAAGACACCAGATTTATCCACTGCATGCAGTCAGTGGCGTGCCCATGGGGATGGGGTGGGGGGTATGGGTGACAACTGCCCCCACTTTTTCCATGATGGTGCATGATATTTCCTTAAAGTTGATGGGAAAATAGGTGTGGAGAGGGAGTAGTAGCAAATCTTCAGAGAAGTAGAGGGAGTGGCCAAAAATTTTTCATTTATGCCCCCCACTTTTTAGCCCTGTCTATACTCCTGCATGCAGTTCATCTCTTAAGTGTTTGTCAGGTAGAAGGCATGTTTGACTATACATTATTCTTTGAAAGAAATAAACTTTTTGCCATCAGCCTCAATTTTTCAAAATATTTTGCCAAATCAAACCTCAGGTGTTTCTTAGATCTTTGAAACTTACAACAACAGCAGCAGGCCGGATTGGGAAAGTGTGATACATAGAAATGAAATTTTCAGGCTTTGTGAAGCATATAGTGGCTGTTATTTGTATTTTGTTTGTAGTATGGTCCAAAATTTTATTGTCATTTTTAAAGATACCATTTGAAGTTCAGCCTTCTTAATTTTTGCCTAAGTTCAGCCTCATGTTTCTTATAGACATGTTTTTTTATAGAAAAATTGGTATCCAAAAATCACCATTCCAGAGCTTAACTAGTGCTCAAACCTTCCAGATAGTTTATAACTTTTTCTCTTGGGAAAGAAAATACTTGAATTTAGGATAATATTATTGAACATTTTACCAACTTTGAAGTTTTAATGGCTTTATCATTGCTAGACAATTGTCAATACTGTTTTTTTACCTCACTCTGCTTCAAGAAAAGATTAAACAGATAATGTCCACCCTCTTAGAAAGTTGCCCTAGCCTATTCAGGATATGTCATATCCATCAAATCTAGAATTCTAGTATAAATTAGTGATTGGTGGATGAATGTGGTCTATTTTTGAGAGTTAAGACTTGAACCTGTGGTTATTATCAGTATTATTTTTGGTCATGTTGTGGTATTGATTAATTAATATCACACTTTTAGTCAAAAGTAAGTTTCATACTGTAGCATGTGTGAAGCAATCTGGTAGGGAGAGTGAGATGAACAGAGTACGTAGTATAGTGGAAGAGCAGCAAGACAGACCAGAAAAAGATAAAATAGGAGTTGGTAGATAGAGACCATTGAAGTTGTTTAGAAGATTGAATCTAGTGGTAGATTGTTTGTGTATTGGAAAAACAAGCCATATGTTGAGTTATTGTTTGTTGCCCAATTGGGATCCATGTGTCTGTGGCTTTGCTGCACATGACTTTTTATAATAGTGAGGACATACATGATTCTCTTTGGATGTGTGTTCACTTAGCTTTTCATGTCACTCAATTGATAGAATATTGAACATTAAAATATCCTTTCCTTTTACTACAAGTCATAAACTCCAAAGCTGCATGCTTTGCTGTAGCCTTGCCTTTTTTCTCCTTTTAGTTCTGGAGCTGGTAGTCATTATGGGACTTTTTCTGGGCCAGTGGAATATTTTAGTCCAAAGACAGCTGATAGGAAGGCCTTTGAGTCTTCTAGTCGCAACTTTGTGACAAACCCACTGAAGAAAGGAACTGGTTATGGATATGTAAATGTGCTTATTGGGAAGCCTGAAACTTATTCTTCAGAGCCATATGACAGAGGCAGAGAAATCTTTGTGGTTGGTGTTCTATTTTAATCTCTTTTTAATCAATTCTTAGGATGTACTAGTTATTGAAATCTGAGCAAAATTGGTAGCTATTTGCTATTACTGTTGCTTCATTTCTTTGAATTCATTATCTGACTAACTTTGATTTGTTTTTGTGGGTAATTTTGACCTCATCCCTCCCCTCATCTTATGTTATCAATGACAGATAAATTTAGTGGTTGGTTTTAACTCAGCCTCTTCAACTTTAGTGGAAACAGATAGCTTTATATATTTAAGTACCAATGGAATTTATGTTGTTATTGAAAATATGACATTGATACCATAGACTTCAAAAGCACTATCTGCAGTTTTTTCTCCATGCCCACATTGATTGGTATGAAACAGTCAAATATTAAGAATTTCCTAGTAGGTTATGTTATGAAAAGTAAATATTTTAGAAATTATAATCTACTCTCTCATAGTTTCATAGTTTGCTAGGCAGCTTAGCAATAGTTATTGCATAGTAAGAAATCAATAAGTACTACTTTTTCTCTATAGAAAAGCCTGGCAGACAACAAAAACAAGCTTAAAGGTGGCCCTTTCAAATTGAATCTTTGTCCAAAGCAGTACTTTGATCATAATCCATACAAAGCTGATCGCCGTAAGTTATCACCTACCTCACATTATACTGTTGGTTATATTATGGTGTTTGTATACCATATTTTTGTTCTAGTCAATATAAACTTCTACTATTACGCATTACTTACTACACTAAAGGCAACTAACTTGACTATACTACAAGGACAATACCACAGAGTACAAGATAGCATGACAACTATCCATTAACATGAATAACATATAGCATGACAAAAATTTAAGACACAGCTACAAAAATACATATAAGTGCACATAAATGACTTTTACTAATAAATACTCAGGTTTCCTCCATATTGTATGCTGGGCTAACCTAGAGGAATCAAATTATTTTGGTTTGTCAAACTGAGGGTAATCAAAAACTTATTTATTTATTAAGAGAAATTATGCCCAAGGAGCCCTGTACCCAATATGGAACATACCGTATGATTATATCCTAGGCTGTAGAGAGCAGCATGGATGTCACCCCTCTTCACTACTAAACATGAGATAGGATCCCTTCCCTTTTTCTGGCTAATTTTGAAACATTGTGGATAAAAGATCTATTCAAAGTTCTCAGATACATATCAATGATTTGATCTCTATATTCAACATTAACAACCCCCTAATCTGTTCTCTACTTCCACTTTATAACAGCAAAATTTTGAATCTCAAGCTATGCCACACAAGTCATGTTGCTAACTAATGCTGTATATTGCTGCACCATAAAGTACTTGATTATGCACTGTTATTTCCAATTATGTTTATCACACACTATTGCATGATACAATGCTACATGATACATTTTGCACCATGCACAGGGGCATAGCCCCCATCCCTCAGCATTTAACTTGTTGGCAAATTTGCAAGACATTGATAGTGCTATTTGACATTGTATTACTAATAAAACCTGAGTAAAGTCTTCATTTTTGGCAAACTTGATTTGAAGGAAATCTTCATTGATGACAAATTAGGACTTCCCACCCCTCTGAAAATTCCCCTTAGCTTCACTCCTGACAATGCAATACTATGTTACACTCTTTGGTACCTAATAGACAGGGGGGTTGGAATAGTCAGGGGCCTGGAAAAATCCCCAAAATTTAACTAGTGGGGGTTGAAATAAATGGGGCTTGGAAAATTACTAAAACTGTTATGGAAAAGGCTATGGTTTCTTGTCACAAATTTATGTCAAAGTAAGTACACAGAACTAAACAATGCTGAACCATATAAAACATGTGATCAGCTTGCTTTTCTTATAATATCTTTCATTTGCAGGCCAAAGTAACTCAGGAGTTGCTTTCAAAAATTAATAGGCAGGGGGCTGGAACAAGAATGTCATAGGTGGAAAGTTCTTAAAAATTAATTAGCAGGGGGGACATTTATTAGGTACCTAAGAGTAATTTGATTTGTCAAATGCTGTGTTAGATATAGCTTTTCATCTTTTGCTTTTCTTCGTTAATTTAGAAATGAGCCATTTGCAACTTGTGGGGGAGGGGTTTATCAAGAATTATTGAAATCAACATTTGCACAAAGAAACTGCAAGAATAAATTGCATGTAGCAAAAGATTAATAGAAGAAATAGCTTGCATAAAAAATTTCTAATTTCTTTCCATGTAAAAGTTAATAAAGTTGTCCACACAGCATTAGAAAATATATTGTTTGGGAGGAGAATGCAGAGAAAAAATGATACCCTTTGGTAATTTCATAACAGTTTGCCTCCTTATCTTATCATGCTATGTAAAGCACACTTTGAATAAGCTCATCAACAAACACTACAGCTTTTGCTTTATTCTTTTACAACCAAAGCACCCCTAGAATTTTTTGAAGCATAATAAGGTGTTAGAAAATTTTATTTCACTTCAGCTCTACCACCAGTTAAAGATTCAAAAGTGGGAAAAAGAGATGTCAAGCCTTTTAATTACAGTTCACCTGCGAAAGAGGTAATTTTTAATTCTCAACTTTCTTCTTGGAACATCAACAAGTTTTTTGGTATTATGTTATCAATAACACAGATAAAATTTAATGCAACTGAAAGACTTCTTGAGCAAACAAAATATTTTCTTTATATAACAACAGAATAAGCTTAGTAATTAGGTATTTGCTATTGCCTTCTGCTCCCAAATGTAGTATTAAAATTTGAATACTTCAGCTAAATATAGATGGGACACTTTTGCATTTGATAAAGGACGCGTTTTCAGTAAAAACACAATACATATTCGCTTTGTCATTAGTATTTTCCAAGAAGATGAGAAGTTTCCTGATAAAGTTGCAGTCTAGCACCACAGCAGAGTGCTCGCTTCCCTCCACCAGATTTTTTTATTGTTGCCTCAGAATGCATATATACTGTAAAAGCTCTATTTTGCCACCCTCTCTAATAAGCACCCTCTCTCTATTATGCCCCTACTTTTCATGCAAAAATTTCAAATAAAACTCCCCCTCTATCAAGCCCCCCCTATCATGAAGTAAACGATTGTATGGGCTCTCTTGAGGTATGGAGAATGTTACCAGACGAGATCACATGTATAAAGCATGGCCCATGTACAGAATTTACCTGTGTGTCTTAGAAACCCAGGGAATGCTGATTTTGTCGAAGGAATCCAGAGGGAAACAGTTGTAAAGAGGATGTTCCAGTATTATCAATGGATCCTGGTGATTCTGAGGAAGGGAAAGGCATCAGAGTTGACTAATATAAATAAACTTGCGAAGTTGCTAGCAACAATTTATCAAGGGCGGCGATACAGAGGGATTGCAAAAGGATATTTGCATGAAAGTTTTACTTTGAGGTAGTAATACGCCCCCCTCTCTAATAATCCCCTCTGTCTATTATGCCCCCTCCAAGACTCCAAAGAATAAAGTAGCCGCCCCCAGGCTTATTGGAGCTTTTGCAGTAAATGCATGTACAGTGGGACAAGCCCCTAGTGCAAAATAGGTTTAAAATTCGTAACTGCTACTGCTTCTTCGGGATTTTCCCAAAAGAAACCAAAATTGCTATTTGTACAGCATCTACACGCACAGCACCCAGATTTGCAAAATTTTAAGGCCAGTGGAGTATTTTTTTGAGGCAGGGACTACTCAGAAGCTCACACGGGACTTTACTATTGTTTTCTGGGTTATCGCCAAGGCAGAACTATATTTCAAGCTTTGAAATATTATCTTCCATAATAAATATATTGTTTAACTTTTTATCATGTTAGATTGGCGGATCGAAGGCAGGTTGTTTTGATAAATATCCAGCCCATCCTAAAGATCCTTATATTGTCCGAAAGAATGCATTCAGGACTTTTAATAACAAAGACCAGAAGGGGATTTTCAGGCCATCGCAGGGTCCAAAGTCGTGTCCTACAAAGTCGATTATTTCGCAGAATGTCGCTAGGTAAGGATATTTTCCTTTCTTATATAGTGCAGTGCTATCTGACCAATTTCACCCATTGTGAAAACCATTACAATGCAGGAGTGCCTTCTTCAACAGCTTCTTGCATTTGCAAAAATTTGGCTAATATATGTAATTAACATCATAGCCAGATTTCTAATACTCATGGGGATTAGGGCGGAGCGGGGATAGGGACAGGAAAAGATGTTGACTGCCATACTTTGGGTAATTCTGCTATAAGAAGACTTATGCAGATATTCACATAGAGTATAGATAGATTGTTGACACCTATGAGGATTATATTTGCTTCTCATAGGGGCAGTGGTGGTTTTAACGGGGACCACGGTCACAAGCTCCGCACTTTTGATAATCCAAAAGGAGCCTGAATACACCGTGTGTTTTCTTACTTATGCGTGGTTTTAATATGAAAATGCAAGGCAGATCCGGAATGCATAGCAATGTTAACGAAAAATATCTTATAATCTTGGTTAACAAAAACTCTCAAGCAAGGGCCCCGTGTTATTCCTGATCCAGTGAGGCGTGTTCGAAGCACCAGAAGCTCTACCTATTCACACCATTTCCAAGTTACACTACCTAATCCACGAACTCTATCTCACAAATCATCTTTCATTCCCAGAACTTCATCCACCCACTACTTTCCCTGAATCCTACAATTTGTCATCTTTTAAATCTAACATCACCAAACTTGATCTTGTCTCCATTTCTACTTAAACTTTCCCTCATTTTCTCAGTTTTTCCTTTGTCGAGGCTTTATTATAGGCCCTATGGCCTTTCCCGGCATTATTTACTAGAAAAAAAGATGATTTCGGCCCCAGACCCCATAGTACCTAAAACTGCCACTGCATAGACGTCTACTTTTCTGCCATCTTTACTTACGCCACAGAAACTATAGATAATTGTGTGCATGATTATGCTACAAGATAAGACAGACATACTGCAGCTGTAGGCTCGTTAGCTTGAGTGTTAATCAACATCACCTGCTGAAATATTTTGGAAAGTACTATAAGATGAACCTACTTTGGCTCTCTGTTTCCGATTAGTTAACTGTATACCAGTTTTAATGCTTTGAGTAAAGCATGTAGTATGCAGTCATATGCTGTAGACAAATCGATCAGGATAGTACCAGCAATGCCATTCCAAGTTCGGTTGCATGAAACAAATATGCTTGGTGCTGTATCCTTTCTTGAAACCAGATAGTAGGGGAGGTAATATTCCATTAAAGTGGCTGTTCATAAATTTTGGGCAGAGCTGCTAAAATACTAAACGGTATGTAATTTCCCTTCCAGGTTGGATCACCCTTGTTAAAAATAGCTGAGACCTGAGCTTTCTTCAATTTTTTCGGGAATAAATAATTATAAATAGCTGCATTTACGCAGATAGTTAGATATGGACATATGCTTTCCTTAGCCATCTTGATTATCATAGTGGGTACATCTCCACCGGTAGATTTGCTTAGTATCTAGTACCCTGACAAACTGTATAACATTCCAAGGATAAATATGGGAAAATGCAAACTTTAATTTTTTTTTTCAAACTTCATATAATTCAATCAACACTACAGATATAATTATACACCTCACTAATACTAGGTAGTGCACAATTGGCTAGCCTGCTAATAACATTTAAAACTAAATATGGTAACAACTATAGGGAAAAATACAAAAGTAGAATAAAGATAATGATGTAAATATGAAATCATTAAAAGTTTAATACTGACGTTTTGTTTAATAGTGATAATACATGGGTGTTTACATGTGTTTATGGGCGAATCTAGCTTTCTATGTATTTATAGGCTTATCAACTATGTAGTTGTTGCGAAGTTTCCAGTTGTTGTGGAAATAAAACTCCATCATGTTGAGTTAAAAAGTATGAGCAGGAACCATGTTTGCTGCCAACGGGTCACCATTTGCAGGGGTGAATTTGTTGTGACGAAGCAGGCCTCTTAGATTAGGGTTGTTGCTAATGGCGGACTGGCCTAAGTTTTGCTTTGGTGAAGAAGAAGAATTCCACAAGATCCCCCTTGCAAACTTTACCGAATCAATGAAGCCGGAAACGTGATACTTGTCACAGACATGGAAATTCAGGAATAGCAACAAGGAAATTGTCTGGGGGAGGGAGCCCCCACCGTCGTGACGCAAATCCCAATGGACAATTTGTACCAAAATGTGCAAGTGCTAACCAACATATAGTTGGATCGTTGACTGCTGCGTGATTGAACTTCTTCAGTGACATTGAAGCGACCAGAGACGGCCAATTCATATTGAATCTCTTTTTTACACATTTATTATTACTGTGTATATAACTACAATTTTACTCTACTTACAATCTACCTCTTCTTCTTTGTCTTCATCTGTGTGATCCATATATCTTCTCCAGGTAGGGTGGGCAGTCCTACCCAAATTATGCTAAAATCCCCACTCCGTACTTATATCGACAATTACTCTACTGGAGGGACAACAACAACACGCAACTCTTTGTTGAATTTCCCGCCACGATCTTTTTACAACTTCCACCCTGCGCCCCCTCCATCTTCCACCCCACCTTCCCCTTTCCCCTTACCCTTCTTTGTTTAAATACCTTAGGCCCATTTATGCCCGTTGTTTCTTTACATATCTTAGGCCATTCTTCACCACAGCAATTCTTAGGCCCATCCGCCATTACCAACGGTCCTCATCCAAGGGGCCCACTCACTCACAACACATTCACCGTCCGCTGCAAATGGCAACCCGTTGGCAGCAAACATAGTAACTACTAGCATGTAAGTCTTTTTGAAAAGGAACTTGTCAGTAAATATGACTTTGAAGTAAAAAATAGAAATTTCATTGAACTGTAATGCCCGTTGCATGGAATCCGCCCTGTATAGTTTTTAAAGAGTTGATAATATCCGTCACAGATTGTATTCGTAAAGACAAGATAGGACTCTCTGTTTCTATCAACCTTGGATTCTATCAACGTATCCCCTCTCTTTATTTATCTTGTTCTGTCATTGCGTGATTGCAGCTTTGTAAAGTGCTGGAGTTTACAATCTAAGGACTCGGAAGGACTAGGCAACAGTCTCTCTTTCCATAAACCTAAAATTCTACCAAAGTATTCTTTTCCTTATTACTGCCGCTCTGCCGTTGCGTGACTGTTCCTAAGGAACTATCTTCTTTGTTTCAGTAATGCGATCAGAGTGAAATATTACAACCGACATCTACTTATTTTTGATTAGAGCCTAAATGTCACAGAAAATAAATTGAGTTGAATATTATCACGTCATATTGCCGTGTCTTTGATTTATTATTCCCTAGAGGCTTTAGAAATTTGGTTTGATGCTTGTGATTACTTATGTTCTGTCACATGATCACCACACGTTTAGCTCTAACCCTATCCCTAGCTGAATGCTCGCTTACGTTTCATCAATCGGTGGGTAAGGAAAGGGATGGGCCGGGAATTTTCCGACAGAAGACCGACTCTTCCGACAAGGGAGCTAAAATACAGTTACCAGGGTACTATAAATGTCAGAAGTCTCCAAAAAATAGTTTTCACCCTCCGACGGGGGGCTAGCATGCTCCGACAGCTATAACCACATCGCCCTCCTCTAGCGTCACCCCTGGATTAGGGACCTAGTGGTGACAGGAGGAGGGGGTAAAAACAGTAAAGAAAGAGTCTGGCCTACCTTTATAAAATTCCAGTGGCAAAAGAAATATTTCCTCTGTAGAAGGTACCCTGTAATGTATATGAGTGCAGTAAATAGAATGGTCGATGCCTAGAACGCTGAATAATGACCATCCATAGCACATGTAAATAGAAGGATGCTAAGATTAATAGCATGGGTTAGCTGTGTCTTTTTTAGTTTATTTTTAATTTCAGTTGTCATTATTTATACATATGTAGATCATATTCTTTTAGACATCTGAAACTTTAATTAGGTTTTTCTTTGTTTTGTTTCACAGGGCCAATTGTAAACCAGGCTACTGATTTGTTACCCTGTATAAATACGTTTTAATTGAACAAATGAAAAAAAATGTCGAGCACTCTCTCTTCATATGAAGATATAAGGGGTCCTACCAATGGTGACAAGTATATATGACAGGGGTAGCGCTAGAAAGGGGCTAGGGGGCTATAGCCCCCGTCGGAACATGCTAGCCCCCTGTCGGAAGGTGAAAAACTATTACTCGGAAGTTTTTTCTATTCATAATACCCTTTTAACCGTATTTTAGCCCCCCGTTAGAAAATTCCTGGCGCCACCCCAGATATATGAGTGAAGGAGATAGCGTGGGCGTGGCCTTTAGCATTTAATAGAAGCACTACAAATACGTATTGATTTATGCACAAAGCTGATTTTTTTCTTATTATGAATAGAGTTAGTTCATATCGTCCTTGTTATATTATAAGTATGATCGGTTACATGTTTTCTTATAAGAAACCTGGCTCAAGGGCTAGTAGTAAGAGTTTCTTAATTTTGGACCACATATTTGTTCCAACAGTTTTTAATTTAATGTACCATATTCAAGCCGGAACTTTAACGTAAGCAAAATGTGGACATAGCAAACTCTTAGTATTATAGCAAACAAAATGAACCGAAATTTCCACATTGTTGTTCCTTCAGCTTTATTTTCAACCAGCTATCGGTTCTAATGTCCTATTTATCTAAAGTTTCTTTGTTCTTGCCTTGTAGTTTTAAGAGTATTTTAATTTTAGGCTGTCTAGTGCTTGGTTGCTTGTAAACAGGTGTCTTATAAACAAATCGTGTAGATATGCCTCCCTGTAAGGGCCCCTTAGCCTCTTAATAATTCAATTTGTCTGTTCTTTGTAGGAAAGTGAACTGTCTAACATTCAGAAAATCAATACCACTTTCAGTGTGACCAATGGCATCTTAGAGTTGGATTGTGAAAAGCAGCGCAAAGTTGTGAGAACTAGTAGAGAGTTAACTGTACCTTTTTTTACTCAATGTTGTATAATTGATTTTTGAAAGGATTTTTCGTAAATATGCTTTTCTGTAGATATTATTAATCATGTTCCTTCAGAATTCCTTAGTACCATTGATGTAGCAATCTTGAATTAGCATTCTCAAGAGCAAAGTAGTATTTTACATATATTAGGGGTGAACTGGTGGCGCATGAGCCAAGTGGGGCTCTTTGCCTCATTTTACATGAGGGGAAGGGATGGGGTTCAGGCGCGCAACTGGGAATTTTTGAGGGCAGGGGTCCAATCCATGAAAAGGGCACAGTAAAACTTTTTTTGAAGAAGACACGGCCTTCGAATACTGTTTTGCCGATTCCTAAGTGGAGGAAATGATATGGGATGTTTACTACTGTCGTTGCTATGAAGGTCAATGACTCTTGTTACTATTTGTTATCACATTAAAGAAAGGGGAATTTTTTGAGAGCACTCCTTTTCCATGTTATGGAAATGCCCTATTTGAATAGGGAGAGCACTACAAAAGGGGATCTCTCTTTCTTGTTTAAAAAGGGCAGGGCTCTTGACCCCAAGAACCCCCAAGTTGTGCCCCTAGGATGACGTTCTTGAGTGTCCATGCGTATGGTGTGGCCCTTTGCGGTAACGCAGTAAAAGTGTGGCACTTTCGTCTCTCATTGTTTGGTCACCCCTGATATAGATGGGAGATGGATGGTAACTGTTCCTTGCTGAAAAGCAAAACCTTGTGTTATTAAATAGTTGGGATGCTACAACCCCCAGCCCTCAAGATCTGCCATCCATAAGTTTATTTTACTTCAGTTCCTCCCTTTATCTGCTACTTCCAATGTGATCGTATTATTAATATCATGATTTGTACGCGAACAGAACATTCGCCTGAACTGTGTTGGTACACTGATCATTCTATCTTATCCATTTAATCAGTAAGTGTCCACGTGCGCTTTAATGCCAGTGCTTGATGCTCCTGTGCCGTGGCACTAAATTTCTCCTGCGTAGCAAGTTGTGTACCTCTTGTTTGCAGCCTTTCAATTTTACCAGGTTATCCAGCAGAAAACCCGTTGGATCTCCAAGGAAAACATTAATTTCAGCATTGCCAATTTGATAACACTGCAAATTTCCCTGCATCTTGACAGTTTACGGATCCAACATCCAATCATTCCCTTTGCAATGACTTATTTAGTATCTCCCATGTTCGGTTCATGCGCATTCCCAAACTCTCCCCAGCCCTCTTGTAATATCAATGGATTTGCATTTGATCCAATTTAATCTTTTGTCAAGCGAGTAATTAAGGTGGCTTTAAAAATAAAAATCCGCATCACAGGGTTCTTACCAGTCTTAACAGTGCTGCATTAATAAGATAATAATCATTGACGAACACGTAGATAAAATTATACTCGGGTCATGGTGTTTGTGAAATTTTCACATCTGGAACTAATAGTGGTCTCTATTCGTTATTTGGCTCCTTTTCTTTGCCATCTGCAGGGTATATATAATTAGCGCTTCAACACGATGCTTAAATATTCAGGGAGCAAAGGTCATTTTTGATAAGCTTCACCGTCAACTTATCACACATAAATTAACAACAGCCAGCTGTGGATCTTTGGTAAGTAAAGCCAAACTTGCCTTCGTGAATTGTTAGGACTTTTGTTAGAGTGTTGATATGAATGCAGCAGTGTTAGCAGGTGTACATGTAAGCAAATGTTGGACAGCGTTCTCTCTATAATCTAAGCAATATGATGTACTGTTCCATCCATGAAATTGTTCGCGATTTAGCCTACGTTAAATATATACCAACTTGATATTTTGTACTCAGTCAACACAACCTGACAGGCCTCATGCAAAACTCCCTTTTTAGGAAATAATTCCAGATAGGAACAATTCCAGATAGAAATACTTTATCTTGTTCATGTTGCTCCTCTTTCGAGCAAGCATTACTTTTATCTCACATACTATCAATATTGCACTTATAGCTCTGATACGTTCTCGATTACTTCGATATTATACCTCTAATGATTGTAACACCCATGACTAACAGAACATGAGGCCTGCTACTCTAGACCTTTGAGAGGTCTACTTTGCTTGCTGGGTCTGGTTACATGTTGCAAACATATTGGGAAACCCAGTTGCAAGAGACGCATTTACTGTCTTCCCAGAAGCATATGAGAGCTAGAGCATTGGTAGTCGCATGAAGGTACACCGTAGAAAATCTTTGTAGATATTTTTTTATCATGTTTGTATGTCTTTCATTAGACGCAAGTCCAAAAATATATTACTCACATTAGAGAAAGGAGATTCTCTTGGTCAATAGCATATTAGTTTGGCAATATAATTCTTTTACACTCTTCTATCTTGAAGAAGCCTGCCGTGGACGACAGTTGGACAAGTTTCTCCGATGCAAAGAAAGCATCAAACTTTTTCTTCATTATACTTTTTTCAGTATTTATCGCATATCTGTCAACCTTTTCTATGCTACAATTTTACTCCAAGACTCTGTAACTCCCTAATTGACTTAGTACTCCTGTACAGCCTATAGATACATGGTTAACGCAGTGAATGTGGGTACAACTTTCTTTTAGGAAAATTTCTTTTGCCAGAGCCTCAATTTTCTTAACTTTTCCCAACATTGAAACTGAGATTCTTTTCTTAACATTTTCTTAACTTTTGCCAAAACGAGATGGCTAAACTGGGTTACCCCTGCTTCGCTAATCTTGTAAACTCGAATTTGGATTCTATCATTAACATTTTGAATGTATTGATGTCGTTATATTGATTTTTGGCAAATTTAAAAAACTAAAGGTTGGAAATTGAGCCTTGTGATTTTTGTAAGATTTTGGCCACTAGGAGCCTCGATTTCTTATGAAATTGTTTCTTGTAAAAATGTGTAACTATAAGTACAACGTGCGTTTTGAGCTTGTTAATTGAATCAAGTATCAAATATCTTATGACAAGCAACTGTTTACACTATGCGTACATCCTAGTCTGTTAAACTCCCTGCCTGAAACAGCTAGGATGTTTCAGTCAGTAGCTGAACAGTCGATAGGAGTTTTTATAAAAGGGAAATGGCATGGAAAACAGGCAAGACTCTAGGACGCCTGCACTAGGTTAAGGCAAGGATGCAAAGTTGCCACTAAGAACACAATGTAGACTTACAAAGAAAGTATCTAGTCCTAGGATTGCGTAGAACTTTGCTTGCACGAGTATGTTACACACTTGTACTACAAGAGTGGATTTCAACCTTAGGACTCTCTTCAATATAGGAAATGTTTTACCAAAGTGTAGTAACTGAACGTGAAGTAAGTGTGGTTATCGTTATTCATAATCATATATAGGAGTATCATAATAAATTTGTTTCATTGTCATCTGAAAGACAACGAGATTGACTAGTAAGTTTTGGTAGATCCAAGAGAGGAATATCTTAAATGATACTTGTTGTCATGAAGTAACGGAAGCAGGCAATAATCTACGGTGCAGTGATGACCAATTTGTGCAGTTGTGAAACAGAAATGTGCAATGATAATTTAGAATTTGCGGAGTGATGAATTACAACATATTTAACGTAAGGCTCAAAGAGCTCAAAATTTCACATTTCACTATCAAAACAAGTAACAGAAAAAGTTGCGAATTGCAAGGACTTCGAAATTAAATCTTACACAGAGTGCACAACTGGGATTGCAAGATTCTACTACAGCATTAGGAAACATTTCATTGCATTAAAAAGAATTTCATTGCAAGTACATATGACCTCGTTTTCACTCAACAAAACAGGTGAAAACGAGTCAAAAGTTCTAAATGAGCTGGGGAAAATTTATTGATTGTATGCAGTGATGAAAATTCCTTAGATTAATGCCTAAACTGGGTAGCCCTGTCCATAAGTTGCTTGAAAACTTTTCGGCAACTTTCAGCGCATCGGGCAAGTTTTAAGTTTTTGTGTCTTGATAGTCAAAGTCATGCTTTTGCTACCAGTGGAGCAATAAAAAGTGTAGAATATAGCTGATTTCGAGAATATATTTGTCGAATCTTTTAGTTTTACTGTTAGGTAGCAAGTGCTTCTATGAAAAGGTGTCTCTAAGAAACAAGAGGCTAGAATAAAGCAACAATTAAGAAACTTTTAAGAAACAAAGGCAGGCTGAGCTTCAAATGCTAACTGAAAAACTGTGCTTGTAAGAAAGATTTTGAAGAAAACGTTCATTTTGGTCCAAAATTTATCGAGTAGTTTATCATTCACTGAATATGGGCGTGTTTGAAATTTATATTGGTAACTTTCTTGAAAACGAGCAATTTTTCAGAAAATTTCGAGCAACTTGTGGACAGGGCTAAACTGGGGTGTCTGTCTGTCTTACAGCAAAAGGAGAAGCATTTTACTATGAGGGTCGCGTTTCATTTGCAGCCAATCTCGACTTGAACGCTGCTTGATCTCAAAGTATCAAGAATATCAAGGCAATTTCTAGCTGTTTTTGCTGCTATAAACAAACTGCCAGAGTCTAAGCTAAAGACCCAGATCATAAAACTTTGCATTTCTCAGGGACGAAAGTAAAGGAGAGGTACAGAGAGGTGAGTTGCCCCCTCAACTTTGAAAATTTGCTTCTTGTAAGGCAAAAATGACAGAAAAACATGCTTTTGCAGGTCAACTTACTGGACCCAGTACCATTTGATCAACTACTGCTACTAGAAAAAAATAGCTCACAGAAGACATTGTGGCCAACTCGCTGATTATATATCTCATTTTCGCAGGGCAAAACCTCCTAAACCCCCAAAATCTTATTGAAGTTACGTCCCTGCTTTCTGCTAGGTCAAAGAAAGGACCCGCTAGGCCAATGACCCAGTATTGGCACTGTGAAAAGATTCCCTGCTTGATTTAGGCTTTCCAACTTGAGGTCAAACTGTCGGTGCATGTCTTTGTAGTTGTACAATAACATGCAATCCTTGTAAGCTATGCAGATAAACCACTAATAGTTTTTCCGAAAAATCACTTTGACTCACATCCACAAATACTGCACAAATAGGTATAGAAACTAGATGTGAGATGAGGCTTTTTAGAACTGTTTTCAGTAAGTCTGAGCAAAATCGAGAAGTTTCAATGGTTTTTAATTACGCCTACAATTGAAACCTCATTAACCAAGTAAGTCTCAATGTTTTTACTTCTAAGCCTTGAGCCAGGTTTCTTATAAGAAAAAAACGTGTACCGCTTTTCATTTGAAACTCTTCTTCAGGCACACCGGAGCTGGGAAGCTGTAGTCCCCCTAATGTTTTGCTAGTGCATGACGTCATACAATAGATAGCGTATCCTATATAAGATAAGATGCGCCTTGCTTCTAGAAAGGTTGGTTTTCTCCCAATCTAAAGATGCACTCAAACATTCGCTCCGGCATCCCTGTTCTTAGTGGAGTGGTAATGCCAGACAATACTCCAGTACTTTAAAAACCGATCCTTTGCCTAAGGATGAACTTGCATTTGCTGGAAATCAGTCGCTCAGATCCCCTAATTTATCTATAATTTTTGTAGTATCAATAGGACTTTAAATGTACTCCTTGATAATAAATTGGTCCAAGCACTTAGCTGAAGGGAACACGAAGGGACAATGCACTCAAAATGAAAGGCGTGCATGATTTTGCCCCTCACAGGACTGTAGACCTGTTAGGTACCTATTCCGTGTACAACATTCTTGCCCCCAAGGTGTTATCCCTCGAGATTAATGCTCCCGTCTACGTGGTTGACATGATCCATAGCACTTTGGCTCTTTGTACTGTGCTGAGTGATATCAAAATATCGCATTTATTCATGATCAATGAATGCAATATTTTGATATCATTCCTAATTCTTTCTTGCGTTTGGTACCAGGGTTCAATTGTAATGCAAAATATAAATGTATGATGTAGAAGCAAGCATGTAGCTGGAGGAATTGTCCTGGATGGGGCAAAGCCTGCTTGTACCATCACTTTGGAGGAGCAAAAGCTTGTAAATCTCCAGGTAAATAATTCTCTTGGGAGGCAAAACCATGTAAATATTTCATTTGGGGGTATTCCCCCTCGTGTCCCCAGCAGGTACGTGCCTGCTGAGAAGGCAACGGCTTTGCTGCTAAAAAGCACCTTGGAATACCTACGTAAGGGAGGCTGAATGACTTTAGTCTTTAAACTGTGTATTTTCAAAGTGCTTTGGGTTGGATGACGATTAAAACATTTGAGCTTGAATTTCGAGTCGAATTTATAATGTTGCTAACTAGTAACTGTGCCATGGCATAGAAAGGGACATCTGTATGCACCAAACTACGAAGCAAGGCCTCTGCTGAAGGCACATCTTGGACCTTTCCACTAAATCTACGATATTCCTAACCTGAAGAGCACTGCTTGCCCCTGCCCCTCCTAGAGGGGAGCAGAGGTGGCTGCTTTGGTAAACACCGCTAAGAATGTTTTTTGCGAAGAGCAAGATGCAAATTAATTCACAGACCCTCTTAACTTAGTATATTTTTATCGATCTTTCGCTTTGTAATTCAAATCACATGCCAATTTTTCATCGCAGCTCTCTTTCAGGTGCCACATACTTACTAATTTTTGGATCTGCAAAATGAATTTGCATGCTGGTGTATATGTTTACATAAAGAACACAAAACTTACATGAAATTCCATAAATTCGCATAAACAAAATTGTGCGATAATACACATGAATACATATGATTGAAAATTGTGCAATAGTGGCAATTTTTGCAAAACCCTGTAAAGATAAGGAATATCTATACTTTGTGCGGTAAAGCAGGACCTATTTTAAGAAAATTTTCCAGGACAACACTATAATATAAACCTAGACCACACCCAACTTCAGCTTTCTGGGGGCCACCTCCTTGAATCAATCCCAGAACTCATGTGGAGATTTATTTTGTTTGATGCAGCATTGAGACACATGTTGTACTGCTCTCGAAATTTACATAGAGCATATAAGCACCAAGGTGCAAATATACTTCTGTGAAACAGGAAGGATATGAAAGTGAGAAAGTTGATCAGATTTTTAAATTTTCAAGACCACTCTAAAATAGGGCCCGTTTAAAAGCACCTCTTTTTTCCATTACGAATGATTTTCCCCACCCCATTCTGATAGATTGTTAAAAATTATGTTGTACAAAAATTCCATGCTACTTATATTAATATATTAATTACAAACGTCTACAAAACTCCTTTTTAACACAATACAACATAATACAATACAACACAACACAGTGCAACACAATACAACACAACGCAATACAACACTGTACAACACAATACAATACAATGCAACAAATCACAACATGATATAATACTACACTATACAACAAAACAGAGCGCTATACAATACAGCTTAGATTGTCAGGAATAAATAATAATCTATAAGATTCTCAAAGCCGGTCCAAATTCAAGAATAATTTAGAAAATAATACAACGTTTAAAAAACTCTGATTTTTGTATATTTGAGTTTCTCTTAAAAAATAGCAAGTGTGTAGTTCAGTGCTTTTAGGGAGCTATAATTTCTAATCTTGGGTACAGGGGTAGATAATTTTTGGAGGGGTGTCGCTATTAAAATCGTTTAGCCAATTCAAGATAGACCATCACAGGTTTTGAATATATTAAATGCTAACTTTTTCTAAATAAAACAAGAGTTGCTTGAAATAATCAATGGGTGTTCGTTGTTTCTTTGATTCCTATATTTTTCAACTATCTTTCATATCCAGACTACGCTTGAATGACGTAAGCAGCAAATTTTTGGGTATGAAACTTTTTCAGCATATCCAAATGGATTTTCAAATAATATTGAATATAGTCGATGGGTCAAATAAAATTTTCAATTTGTCTCAAGAATTCTTCCACTCCTGTGCTCAGCATTAGAAATGACAGCTCCCCTAGGCCCAGTGGTGCTTTTAAGAGTGACAAGGAGGTTATGGCTCCAAGCCCTGCTCTTTGGTAAGCCAAAAAGGCCCCGCAACTAAGGAAGAATTGAAAAGAAATCACAGAAAAACGTTTAAATATACGCTGTGCTTTTCATTTATGCGCGCAGAGACGTAGTTTTCAAGAGTGCAGGGGTGTAGCAAACCCCAACTTTTGAAACTTGGGAGTATCAACATTTCTGAACAAATTCCTACTATCAAAATCGGTTGCATGCTTAGCACAAATGTTTAACTTCATTTGAATACATTAGCACAAAATGCTAACTTTTCTAAGAAACTTTCTGTGAGCAAAACGTCATTTGAAATAATCAGCGTGTGCTCTTTGCTTCATTGATTCCTATATATTTCTCTAACTGTCCTTTCTTTCATATTCAAATTGCGTTTTTGGCATTCTCAAGCTTTAGCTTTAACTTGACAGAGATAAGCAGAAATATAATTGGGGTATGAAATTTTTTCACTACTTCAAAACGGGGTTAAAATTTTTTTTAATATAGTGGGGTATGTAACATTCTCAAACTGTGCACAGGTGAAACTCCTAGCTTTGATGTATATATATATATATACATATA
>WIPJ01067655.1:613910-628842 GCA_018155075.1 Cassiopea andromeda
TATATTGCTATCGGATGGAGAGCTGGACTTTGCCTTGAACATTCCCCTTTTCTTCATGCTTGATTGATCTGCCACAAATCATTTAACCATTTCCTTCAGAAATATCAAGACAATACTTCAAAGAATTAAAGCTAGTGCTAACTATCGTGGGAGATATAAACATCGTTCTCTCAAAAGATGAACAGCAAGAGAAATGGCGGAGTTGAGTTGAAATTACACCAGGCCGCCGTTGCAATGGGCTTCAAAAAGCAGAAGGAGGCGTTTGGAAGGTCCAGATCTGCTACAGTGGAGGAGTTAGAGGAAAAGATGTTTAAGCCATATAGTCCTAGACCGAATAGGACCAAGCCTATAGTTCCACCGAGCGGGCTCTCATATGCAAAGTACAGACATAAACACAATCAAAGAGCAAGAAGGCTGAGAGCAGATATTTTTCACTTTTTAGAAGGATGCCGGACTACATATAGCGCAGTTTACCATGTAGTTGTGTAAGTAGTTATGAATTTATAGCATTTAAAAAACTAACAAAATACTATACTACACACACGTCTCTCAGCACAATTTTTGCTGTCATTTTGAGCAATATTATTCCACAGCTTGCATGTTTGACAAATATTTTCATACCTAAAGCTTTCAATCATTTAGAGCATACTGTTCAAATCATATTATTTTGCTCTTTTATTACAAGAAAGCATTTTTGACCCAGTATTAGGATTTTCTTAACGTTTTTATAATTTCAGTATCAGCATTTCCTCAAGACTTTCCAAGGAATAATTTTTCTAGTTCACATTTTTGCGCACTCAGCTTAAAGAACAGTGCAAAGCTGGCAACTACAGGTAGAAAAATGACTACGCTTAATGAACAACATAAGATGGACTGCTGGAGAACCGCAGTCGCAACATATAAAGCATTTTACAGGAAAATAATTGGGAATCTACACATTTTTTGCTGTATAAGAAACCTAGCTCAAGGATAGATTTTGCAAGCTTCTTAAAATTTTTCTACTTTAACGAACTAAATTACAGCAAAACCGTAAACAAAGCGTAAATAACGCCCGTATCCATGAGATGGCATGGGGTGGCATGGGGTGGCATGGGGTGGCATGGGGTGGCAATTGCCATCCCTGGATAGCAGGGCACTAGCTTTTTGCCACCCTTGAAAATTTGCTTTTGCAATCTATTTTGTTGCTTTTTCTTTGTAGCAAAGGAGATATTTCCTGAAATTTTGATTGAGCTCAACCCTTGATCTTTTTGACATACTGGAGAGATCAGTTTTTTCTGGAAACACATTATCCCTTTGATTTTAATAACATGGAGTGTGAAATAGGCTCTCATTTTGCCACCCCTGAAACACAGGCCAGGCTTGACGTGAATGTAGCAGACTATTGGTATTATAACAAACAAAATGTGTCAGTGTGAGTTGGATTATAAAATAACGTCATATCCACGTTTTTTTTTAGCCCAGCGTTGCATTGAACCAGGCAACAGTGTCCATTTACTATTTGTCTATAGTTTCTTAGCCCTTTTGTTAGAGTTTTGAAATTTTCTTAAATTTGAGTGTGTCTGGTACTAGGTTTCTTATAAACTGGTTTCTTATAAACGTGTAAAGTCATATGACCTGATGACTTTCTAAGCCATGCATGGACAACCTTTCTTCTCAAAGGGACCTAATTTTGCGTTTTAATAAAGGCCACGGGCCATAAACAGAAGAAACGTAATAAAACATTATGCGCATGCGCACGCGTTCTTACCCGATATAGGTATGTAAAATCTTCTCAAAAGCATTCGGATCATAATCTTGGAACATAGGGATCTCAGATGATGTGCAATATACCTACCTTGTGGGAATCGCGGCCTAGTATTCGACCGAAGTCCGATGGACATTTTTTCAAAAATTTCATCATGATGTACTGGAGGTAGTTAATAAAATTCAACCTTATTGTAAATGTAAATCTTAAAAACACACTGTATATTGTTCTTTAGGTTTGGAATAACTTTTTATCACAAAAACCAAAGTTTCAAAATTTATTCAAACATTTATCGATTCGCAGGAAAAGTTCTTCGCGGGCCGGATTAAAACTCTTCGCTGGCCAGAATTGGTCTGCAGGGCGTCGGCTGCCCATGCATGTTCTTAGCTCTCAAAGATCGAGCACTGTCCATTTGATAATTTCTCATCTACTGATTATTACCAATGGCCTAGTTAGTAACCCTTTTTTTATAGCATCTTTATTTGACAAACATTAAACATTTAACAAACCGGAGTCATGGCCCAGTGGTAGAGCGCCTGCCTCACAACCGGTAGGCCGTAGGTTCGAGCCCCGGCCAAGTCATACCAAAGACTTTCAAAATGGTAATCACTGCCTTCTCGTCTGGCGCTCGACATATGAGAATGGAGTGGGAAAGTTAAACTGGCGGAGCTACCAGTGCAGTGCACCAGCCCCCGCTGTAGCTTTCACTGCACTCGCAGACGCGTGGCGTAGGTCTATAGAAGCGGAGATAGGCGCGGGAAAGGACTTTGGCTTATTTTTGAAACATTTAACAACGCTTTGTTTGCTTACTTTTTGTTTCTATCTTCGTGCAGGTTTTTGATAATCTGTGCAAGTTTAGCAATGGCAATACTGTTGTCCATAAAAGAATTCAAAGATGTAGCCACTTACAAATTTGTGATGCTTATCATTGTAAGTATCATTTTATGTTATTGCCTTCGATTCATGTGACAAAAGTTTCTTGTAAGAATATTATGTATAAGAAGATAAAAATAAAAGTATGTCTCGTTTGCTTTCGTGCGTGGGGGAGTGCCTGTTAGAGAGGACACTTATCCTGAGCCATCGGCATGTGAGGTAGAGTGGCCAGTTCCTTTCTCGCTGCCTTTACCTCCCCGGTGTTGCCACCAGGTACCCATTTGCTGCTCGGTGAACAGCGAGCATTCAGTCAAGGCCTCCAGTCGTACTTAAACCGTGGAGCGTTCGCACTGGAAACATGCGCTCTAGCCGCTATACAGCTCGCCCCCTATAAGAAGAAATATATAGACTCAATTCTGCTGAAATTTGAGAACAGTTTAAGAATAATAACAGGCTCGAGCTTCCTCAATACTTAGATTTTCTTGCTTTTTGGAGTTCTTCTAGATTGTTATCTACAACGTAGCTATCAAATTCATTCTCTGATCTGCTTTGCTTTTAACCAACTAGTACAATAGCAAAGGCCTGGATTTTCTCTTCAAATATTACGGACGGGTTCTTGTGAAATATTTGATGGAGCCTTCGTCCCCCCTCTCACCTCCATGTAAAAATTTTGGTCCTCCCTCCAGCACTTTAGAAGAAACTTCTTTATTAACAATGCTCTTTGTTTTTCAACCGCCTCTTTTCAAGTGTGTACAATTTTGGTTCGACCTCCTCGATTTCTTCTACCCCTCCATTGGAAGAATTAATGACAGGCCCATTAGGTAAATTTTCACCTTTTGCCGGCTAAGAATATGAAAACTTTTGCCGGCCTTTGCCGGCTTAGAATAAAAAGCTTTAAGACCATTAAGGCTTAATGAAAATTAAACATTCTTACAAAAGATTGTGTGTATTGAAAATCCCCCACAGCCAAAGTAAAGCCTTACAGAACTCTTACTTAGGTTAACTGCTTTAGGAGTATTTGAAGTAAAGATTAAAGTCTTAAGATCTACAATCTCTGCCAAAAGTCTTGGTACACTTGCATTATTTCTGCTGCTCATTTGGTAGCATCCTCCTCTCCCCCTCCAAACAATGTTGTTATATACAGTGTTGAGAGGTACAGAAAAAGCCGCTATGCTTGGAGACTCTTCTCTGACTAATAAACACTTAATTCAATATTGTTTCTGGGGGGAGGGGATTTCCATCGTCAGACATGGATAAGAAAATCATTTTTATCAGAAATTATGCATTAATTAATCGGTGTTCCAAGGACTTTTGGCAGAGATTGTATGTTTAAAGGAGTTCAAAATGGTGCCTTTAACTGATTAAGTTCTATTATAGCTCTATTTTACACATTTTCAAGTCAAATTTATTGAAAACCATTAGATTTTTGCCATTGGACATGAAAATGACATCATAATGTGTATACGTTCACTTCCTTGTTTCACACACAAAAGCGTTTTGTCTTTGAGTCTTCGATAACTACCTGAAAAATGCCCTTTATTTTCTAACTTCATTTTTCCATATTATGCCCAGGGGAAATCCTCAATTAGTAAGCATTTACAAGTATTTTCAAAGTCACCTGACAAAGAGATGTCACTGCAAACAGTATTGCTAATTGAACCATTTCCCCTCATGCTAAGGGCGTCGAAACCGGTTGGATTGCCCCCTCACTTTCTCCAGAAGTAGCATGCTTCACCATTTTTGCCTGAGCTTATCTCCGCCCTTATTGAACAGACCCTTCAACTCTGAAAGTCGTCTCGGCGCCTCTGAATGCTCCCTGCTTTCATTGAAGGATTGTTGTCCAAAACCACTCTATTGATCTTAAAACTCAGCGTATCCTAGACGGGGTAAAGGAATCCTTGCCTAAGCGCCTCAAGGCCTACTAACCGTATAAGTCCCAAACACTTCGAGATATATTTAGAGGGCCTGACAATGTATGACCAGCAGTTGGTGCCCAGACTGTTTACATTTCTGCTCACTTCACTCACTCCCATGATCTGATCAGTCTCTTGTACGCTATTTTATGAATTTTTGAAGCCACTTAGTTTGTTGAAATTAAATCTTTTGCGTTAATTTCCAATTCCTCAATGCTATGAAATTTTGAATTTTTTTTTCAACAGGAATACTTGCTTCTCGGCATCTTCACCGTTGAGTATTTCTTGCGTTTGTGGTCTTCTAGTGCTCATGGCCATTATAGTAACTTCATTGGTAAAATCAGATTTATTTTCACATACCATATGATCCTTGGTAAGCACGCTAATCCTATTTTGAGTTACACCTTAATGAGATCACACTATATAATGAGAGTGTCATATTGATATATCAGAAGTAGTGTTAAGAAATTTGAATTATGAGCAACTTTTAAGTATAGGCTTTATAAATAATACAATAGTCAACTATTTACCATTGAGAATGCTGAGGGTTGAGGCAACTATCACCACAACGGACACATTCATTGCCCGTAGGAGATTGGTAGACACGAAAACTTGTTGGGTCTCCCTTTTCTTCGGGGATATTGCATTCATGACTGGATCCTTAAATTGTTCTGGACATTTTAAATTGTGTTAAGTCATGGTTATGCTGGAACAATCAATAATTTAATTTTACATAAACATTTTTTATTCAGCTTAGAGGAAATAAAATGTGAGGGGGGAATAGTTAATGGTAGATCAAATGGAAGAATAAGCCCAACAGGGGTTCTTAGCTCTGAAAGTTAGGTGCTCTAAGCTGCATGTGACTATGGGTACAGGCAGGGTCGCGTAGCCACAGGGGGCACGGGAGTGCTGCATCCCCCAACATTTAACTTGTCGGCAAATTTGCAGTACACAAATAGTGCTAGTTGGTGTTGTAGTACTATAAAAATGCTAGGGAAGTCTTCTTTTTCGGCAAACTTGGTTTGAAGGAAGTCTTCTTTTTCGGCAAATTGGGGCTACGCCCTTGAGCGCAGGTTTCTCGGACCTGTCTTTGTTTGAAGAATTAAGACTGGTGCTTCAATGACATCTCACTCCACTGAATTTTCATTGACAAGATCTCTTTTGCAACAAAATATTGCGTGGCAAAGTCAGTATCTGTCGAATATCTTACATATTAGTGTTAGAAACTCTGTAGCATATTCAAGGAATCCAAGGAATAGCTATAATCACCGAATGCTATCCTCTTGCAAAAACGTTTATCCCTTGCAAGAGGTAGCATATGGTTGAACAATCAAAACCCTTTTGAAGCCTTCCCACATTTTGCCTTACAAATTTTGATTAATACCAGAGACACCGGAGCAATAGCAGGGCGGGGGCAGAAGTTTGGAGAAGGGCACTTCCACTGATTATGACGTTTATGCTTACAACCGTTGCTGCATTTCCTGCCAGGTGATGAATTGCTAAGGATAGGAGATTGAGCCTGAGAGAGGAACGAATGTAAGAAGAAATTGTGAAAAATTCTATCAGTAGACAGTATAAGAAGGGCTCTATTGCCCCTTGCACCCGCTCATCAAGGGTAGGAGGTGTGCTGCCTGTATTCGCCCCCGTGCTCCAGAGTCCCTGATTAATGCAGACGCTTTGCCCCCTTTCTTGCCCCTGAAAACCCTCACTACGTGAAACAGTTAGCTGTATTCTGACTTGTAACTGTATGTAGCAAGTTCAATGATCCAGAAAATGTATGCAACTGATAGTAACGTTTCTTTTAGATGTATTAGTCATATTTTGTTCAATTGCTTTGATCTATGCAAAACACATGCAGCTGGATCCCAAGACTGAGAAGTATATATTCTTATCTCGCCTCGCCTCATTTGAAATATGCAGTCAAACCTCGTTTAACCGGGCCTCGATTTTCCAGATTTTTCGATTATCGAGACTTTTATCTCTGGTCCAAATTTTCTCATCAATACTAATTCGTTTCATTCTTACTTTGAATTTTCCACAAAATTACAGACAAACTTGAGAATTAAGGCACTAAAGCTCCTTAAAATCGAGTTTTAAAAATTATTTAGCATTGAATCTTTTGGACTCATTAATATTCATATTTCTTATGGCCCTATTAACCATATACATCTCGATTATCCAAACTCTCAATTATTCGGACTCTTTTGCCTAGCCTGGAAGAGTCCGGACAATCGAGGTTCAACTGTATAACTATTATAGTTTGTGTATAATTTAGTGTACAAGTTTTAACCCACAATCATTTCGTAAATTGAGATTGTAATAACTTATAATCTTTTTAAAGCCTAGGTGTGATTGATTAAATTTGATGTGGGCTGTCTAAATTATGCGAAAGCTAGCAAAGACAAGGAGTTTTCAACTGATTATCCAAGATAGTAATTCTGAGGCAGACCCTGCATTTCTAGTGGCTTGAGCAACTCAGATTTCAAGATCTAATCTCGAAGTCGATGGCGTCAACGTTGAGTCTTAGTGTCTCTCTACGTCAATCCTAGTCACGTTTATCAAACAAAATGGCACTTATAGGCAGTGTAAGGAGTTAAGCCCTTCCCAACTTCATGATTTTTGATCAGAATTACCAAGCCTCTTTATTGTTTCACATGGTGAATGCTTTGGTGCTTAATTAAGAGGGATTCACTTAATTGACATACATTGATGTCGGTCAAAGTCCATTGCAATTTTCGGTTCACATGTCTGATACGTCGGTGAATGCGAAAACCGAGGTACATGGCTAAAATGATGTTCTAGTGCATTTTGTGTTCATAGGAGAAGATTCAGTGCACGCTACACTTGAGTCAGAAGTAAATTTAACTTCTGTAGGCAAATCTAACGTGTCCTGAGCTTTGCTTTCCAAATTTAGAAGAGTTTTTGCCGAGTTCAGAATACCACCGAAGTTTTAGACACGTGCACCGAAAATTGCAATGGATTTTGACCGACATCAATATATGTCAATTAAGTGAATCCCTAATTAAGACGGTTTGACTAGGATGCCAAAACCTAAATTGAAGTGAATTTTGTTTTTAGATTACTTCACTTGCTGTTGTTGCTACGTATATTGCGTGTAGACAGGCAGAATGGCTCCTTCGCAATGCTTCAAAGAGTATTCCTAAAGCATAGAAAGGTAAGCCAATAGAATTTGGAGTCAGATGCGAGCCAATAACAAAGGCTTACTATTTAAGATTGGCCGCCAAGATACATAAACGGAGCTGCAGAAGAAAAGAATAATCAGGGATTGGTTTTGCAAAGCATATTAGATAGCATCTGCAATGTTCTTAAAACCTTTTCAGACACTTAAAAGCATTTTGAAGTTGGAGAGATTAGTCAAATTCAGAGCCTGAATTAGTCGAAGGCTAACTAATCACAAAAAAACCTTTGAATTTCCATACATCTAAACTAAAATCACCTTAAACTTTAGTTTCCTTCTAAATCTTCTTTCGTTATTTACTTAATTTGACGAATCATTTAAGTGTCAGATGCAAAATTCTTCTGCTGCCAACAAGCACATTAAGCCTGGCAATTCAAATATCAACGGATCTAGGCTTATTGCTTGACATACTTCAATTTTCTATACTGCAAAGTGTGACACCGTGCTATATCCCTGCGAAATTCGCCTCAACAAGAAGTGAAATCCATGATCGTGTCAGGACTGCTTATCCACTACCTTATAAGGTATTACTAGTCAAGCCTCGCTTTCATTCCCTAACTTATCAATTTGCTGTCTTGTCTATCATGTGTAAGTGTATAAATAGTAGAATCGTATTGCAACATGTATGGCACCTATTTCTAAAGACCCCTAAGTTTTGGAAATGGTAAAGAAACCTAAGCATATTGAAATCTGTTATTTTCATCTCAAAAGTGGGATAATGACATTACTGCCAATAAATTACTTGTTAGGAGGGCTTTAGACGGCCGCATTTTGGCCTCGTCGAATTCAAATCATTAAGTTCGGCCAAAATGCAGCACAAGTGTGGCAGTAACTTTATACGTGTTTTTGACTTCGCATCTAATTCCATTCTCAGCCAATTGACATGATGTAGTGCATTGGAATGTTGCCAAAAATAAACTAGCATGGGTTTCGTGAATCAAGAATTGAGTATTGCGTTCATGTTGTATTTACACCAAAGACAATTAGCCCTTCGAAACTCAAAGGAGTTGATAGTGGTGCTAATGAGACCATTCTAATGAGAAATGGTTTGTTGGCATGTATTTTCGGATATTGCATGCAGTGCTCTTGAGAGCGGTCGAATTGTCTTGGCCTAGTCGTTCTCACTGAAGTCCAGCATTTTCATAAACAAGAAAGTGTTAGCACTTGCAAATACAAGAATGAAGCAAATACGTACCATGATACGTACATGAAACGTAGTTTGCACATGCGCAAGTTGCCTTTACCTTGAATATTTGACAGACCAGAGAAAAGAATACCCGGAACTTGTATTTAAAGGCGACCAAAATTCAGCCGTATAAAGCCATGCCACATTTACGTCGCACTTGTGAATTAAGTTCGACAAAACCTGCCGCACTTAATTCAAAGTTCACTTTATACGGCCGCATTTACGCCAAATTTAATTCAAATTCTGCTTTGAATTGAATTTGACGCGACCAAAATTCGGCTGTCTAAAGCCCTCCTTAGGTGTTATAACACTTCCCAATGATTCTAAGCAGTGAAAAAATTAAGCAAATTTTCGGAGGGCTCTATTCTAGATTTGCAGCGTTTTCACAGCTTGGTACGCTCCCAACATTTGCTTTTTTCATCAAAATTTTCAATGACTATTTTTTTGGGATTTTAAAAAAACAGCAAAATTTATTTTTAAAAAATTGTTTACGTTCTCCAATACTTGAAACATCAATACGTCCCTGGCTATATAGTTGATGAATTACCAAGTACAACTTTCTTTGAAAAGCAAACTGTAGCTAATATGAGGAAACATCATCGTTAGGAGAGATGGGTACCATGTTTCGGTTCAATCAAAGTTTTCCTCCAAAATTTCATACCTATGTAGGCCTTGTCATGAACAAAATACTGTGCGTGTGGTGAAGGTCACACTTCTAAGAAAATCTCTACATGTGCACGCTCAGGCCAAATCAAGGAAGAAAGAACAGAGTAGCACGATGCTGCAAAGATAGCATTAAGCGATAAAGCTAAAAGCGATTTTTCCTCATGAGACTATATGCTGGTCCTGACAGTCGGGGGAAGGCCATTACCTTTCTAAATGAGGAAATCGAAAGTTGAACGAATGTCACCAAACAGCATTCTTGTGATAAGAAATTTTGTGATGTCAGGGAACCAATTGAGGAAAAGCCTTCAATTAAGTATCTAGGGGTTCACATTGACAATAAGCTAAAATGAAAAGACCATATAAAAGCAGTTGCATCGAATGTGACTCGGGCTGTAGCAATAATTAGGCATACCAAAAATTTATCCCTAGACATACGATAAAAATACTATATCAGGGGCTTGTGGAACCTCACTTTAAACTTTGCTGCTCTGTTTGGAGAACATGTGGAATCACTACCCGCTGTACTCTAGACAAGTTACAAAACAGAGCCATACAAATTATAACGGATAGTCCGTACGATGCACCTGCAAAACCGCTCATGAGACAATTAAGATTGCCTAGTATAGCTGAAATGCTTCGTCAAGAGTCTGTGAGCATGGTTTATAAAGCAATTAGTGGCCAAGCACCTCCCTACTTGTCCAGACTTTTCAATAGCATATCTGCAGTTACGAACAGAATGCTTCGTAATTCCAACTTTTATCTAAGGCCCACAAGAACGAAAAAGAAATGTGGGCAAAACAGATTTGCATGCAGGGGGACTACGATTTGGAACTTATTGCCTAATAATTGTGGAACAGCTCACACCTTTCCAACATTTTAAATTGAAGCTAAAAGGCATGCTCGCATAGCAACATTTGTAAACATGGCACTACTTTTTCTGTTGTTTTTCGTCATCATTGTAAGATTGTGTTTTAGCTTCTTTATATATTTTTTCTTTTTAAAGGAGGGCCTCTTGAAAACCAGCTATGCTGAGGGGTATCCCTTCTAAAAAATGTAAAAATGAAATGAAATGAAAGCTTGCGAGTGCGATCAATGCGCAATTTCATTTGCGCGTGTATGGACACGTGCACGTGCGATCGCATGCACCAAATGACAAGGCCTGCTATGCTTGTTGATGCTTGCATAGAATTTCTTAGAAAATTATTAGCAATGTTAATAACATCACCATGCATCCTATGATTGCAACCTAAGGGCATTCCTGGGGCCATTCTCGCAGTGCACACTCGGAAATTCTCGAGGACATTGCCCCCTTATCCTTGTATACAACTATATTTTCATTTCATTTCATGTACTTCATATAGCTATATTTACAATAATAACTTCAGTTAGCACACGAAGAAACACGAAAATATTTTTCAATTTGCAAGACATGTTTCGGTCTGTTCAGCAAGCCATCATCAGTTGAATAGAGTAAGATTTACCGTAAGAATATAAAACAACACAACACTATCAATCGAATATGTTGATGGAAAAGAAGAACGAAAGCGACGAAAAGCAACTGAAGCTAAAAACTCAGCGAAACATTATAATGCTGTAACTGCTTATTCAAATTAGGCCTTTCCCACATGATACTGATAATAATGATAACTTAATACTCATTTAAACCAACTACTTACAATACAAAGAAACCAAAGAACTATATACAAAGTATCATATACTAAAAAATCAAGTTAGCGGCAGATCCTGCAGATGCATTCTTTTCCAGACCATTTTTTATCTTACTTTTGAATGCTAGAAGAGTTGGTTCATTTTTGATACTGTCATCTGGGGTATTCCAGAGGAAATCCCCCTAAAAGGATAGTGCAAAGCTTGTACTTCTTATTGCAGGTAATTTGCAAAGGTTTTTTGTCCTTAGATAATACTCCACACACTTATTTTCATGAAATTCCCACACAAGCGATGGACTAAGATGATTTATTGGCTTGTAAATTTCTATTATATGTTTTTGTAATTTTTCTCATGAATGCAAACACTACCACTACGGGTAAGCAATATCTCAAAGGGTAAGTAATATATCATTTACTACACTTACCCTTGTAAGTAGGCCTGAATTAGCAGTAGGCATTCAGTAGGCCTTTATTAGCAGTGATTTTGCTGTCTTAATTTCTTTTGCCTACAATAAATTGTTATTATGATATGATATGAGATGATAAGTAAAATTATGCCCTTTTACCAATGCTGCTCATCATTTCGCGCATACCCACTATGTGAATAACCCCTTTCAACTTTCAGTAATGAAGTATTTATTGTTCTTTTCCAGGAACTTATCACGTGTTGGTATATGAGCTTCATCATGATAATGTTTGTAGCTGTTTTGGTATACGCATTAGAGACAGATCCAAAAGAAGTAACAGTAAACAATCTTTTTAATGGATTCTACTGGGGTGTCGTAAGTTTTTCTTTTCACTTCTGAAATATTTTTGATAGTTTTGCATTTAAGTATGGGGTACAAATATGAATTCCAGGACTATAGATTTAGTTTTTGTTGGCGTAGTGAATGCCACAAAGCTCCCTTGCTCCCTGCGTAGATTTCCTTTTCTAATAAAGAGAGCTTTACATCAAACAGCTTCATCCAGTGCCACCATATCATCAACCGTCGGAAGGATTCTGCATCACCTCATCGACTCACTGGCTTAGGCCTTTTTCTGGCACAGCAACTGAATCTTGTCCTCCAGTAGGCAGCGCTTCAGATATCCCGTATGACGCATCCTTGCAAACCTTGATGAATTTTCTGCCGTGTAGTGTATCTTTACCATGCAACACAAAAATCTGAACAGAAAAAAAAGCGAATATTAGTGATTGCGCAGGAGATCACTATGATAAATAACATGTTGAGCACTAGATGTAACACTGTTGCTATGAAGTCGTTCATTTGGTTCATGCATCCCAAAGTATTACGCTCGCTTGAGCATGCTCGGATTGAAGCTGTTGGACTTTTCGGTAGCCACCCCAATGTCTTCAAGTGAGATTACAAAGCGTAATAGCGTAAAAGGTGTGTTTATACTTTAAAACAAATCCAAACATTCTTGAGAAATATGCCTGAAGAAATGTTTATTGCCTTCGTCCTGTTGGAAAAAAAGGCCTGTCAGAGAAGTTTACTGCTGTAAAAACTTGCAAAATTTCCTGCAAGCAATTTCTTTACGATGTAGGGTAAAATTTTTGTTTAGCTTTACTCAAAATGTTCACTACACGCTTGAAAATTTCTTATTGCTTACTTGCAAAAAGTTTTGCATTTCTGTCCTTGCCATTATCGTTGTGTAACAGACACAATCAACTCTTTCTCGATCGGACACCTTCAGGCATTTGTGTCAGCTTTGTAGTTAAGAGCAGTGGTTCTTAGCCTTTGTTAGATCGTGCCCCAGTGCCTCGATGAGTCGGTTTCAAGGGTTCGGCAACGTGGTTCACTCCACATGTATGATTCGCATGATGTTTATCTTTCTGTGCGAAATTCATGCTTTTTTGGTTTTGCTCTTTGAATACAGTTTGTGCATATATGTTTTGAATTTGAAGAAAAAAGCACATTTAATTTTTCCAACTACGAAGGATTCGATGAATGCATGCATGGAACTTGTGGGGCTCATTCCATGCAACAAGGTTAAGAGCCACTGGTTTAGAGAAAGTTAACTATATTTATTGCAACTTACTCAATCGCTTAAAAACTTCATCACAACCTTTCTCACTGTGGCATGACGCAATTTTTAAGTTCAATTTCTTCAATTTTAGATCTCACTAGCGTCAATTGGGTATGGAGATATTAGTCCAGAGACTGCCGTTTCTAAAATCCTTATTTGCGTTATAGCTGTATTTGGAACCGCTTTCTTCGCTATGCCCGCGGTAAGTACCTTTGTGTACACATTATCTCAGCAGCAAATCACGCAATCTTGTAGTTAGAAACTTTGAATGATGAAAATCGTAAATCATTTTTGTCGTCCGACTCATATCGTCCGACAGTCGTCAGACAATGCAACGTTAGTAGCGACCACGAAGTGTAGGGAAATTTCTAGTCAGTTGAAGACCGTAAGTCAAGAGAAGTATTGCCTCCTAACTGGTTTTTTGAAAGTTAGCTTTTGTGGCATAGAGGAGAACTGTTGGCAGGATTTTTGTTTTAAGGTCAAGTTTGCTGGAACGACCAGCTGAACAGCTACAAGGTCATAAAGTTGCTTCAAAGTAGCTTTGTAAGATTTATAATTGAAGAAATCCTTGATGATTGCACAGGGATATTGAATTGTTTCAAGGTGTAATAGTTGAGCGAGGAATGATTTGATGAATGAAGGATGAGCTCAGGGATAAACATAAGGGGGGTAAGGTTGGTGAATCACCCTCTACCCTTTAAAATTTGCCACTTTGCAGGGAAAAAATTGTGGTACTATGTTTTTTGCACTGCAACTTACTGAACCTAGGACCATTTGATCAACTGCTGTTATTAAAGAAAAAGAAGGTCACAAAATACACTGTGGCCAACTTGCTGATAATGATAATTATATATCTCAAATTTGCAGAACAAAACCTCTGACACGCCCGAAATATATTCAAGTTACGTCCTTGGATGAGCTTTAAAAAAAACGTTTTTCTCAGGCACGCCGGAACGATAGTGGGGCAAGTGGGCCAACAGGAGGAAATGGAAACCTACTTGCAAGGGTACCTCTTTGGGACACCACCTAGCATAAGGACCTCATTGGGATCCAAGGCACCTCTTTGAGACAATTTCGTTCCATCCTTTAGCAGGACCTGTATTTCACAGAAATATACAAATTGCTCTCTCTTTCAATAATATTTGCTTGTTGGTATAGCTTATTTGATCTCATTTGTATCATATCAATGTCTGAAAAAGGATTCTAATGCATTTCAAAAAGGGACACTTTTGCTCCCCCTGCTCCCCTAGGTGAAAGGTAGGAGGGACGCTTGCTCTCCTCTGCCCCCCTCTCCAGCGTGCCTGGCTTTCCTCACAAAGTGCAATCTGTTGCATGCTAGTATTACCTAGTATTGCTTGTCTTTTAGTACATTGGGAATTGTCACATGTGCTTGTGGAGTGGTCTATTCACTCCGAGACATAACTTTCTCATAAAAGAGGACTAAAGTGATGACGTTATAAAATATATCTCTATAATATTTACATTTTGGCTATATGACTATAAAATAGGCCCGTTTGTAAAATTGTAGTAGAATAGCTTGAATAAAATATGCAGTAACATGCAACAAAATATGGCCATTTGATACCAGGAGGTTTGCCACGCAAACGAACGTATTTTTGACTCAGTTCCAAATGCTTGAAACACAAATATATATATATA
>WIPJ01067655.1:630573-645510 GCA_018155075.1 Cassiopea andromeda
TGCTTTTTCAGAACTTAAAGTCAAACTTGCACAATTCTTAAAAGAGATATCTTGTGACGTCACACTTGTGACATATATAATGTATGTATATAGAATTGTATAGAGTAGTCAAGTGTGACGTCACAAGATATCTGTTTTAAGAATTGTGCAAGTCTGACTTTAAGTTCTGAAAAAGCATATCAAAATAACCACAATTGTGAAATTTTGACCGGTTCTAGCCAATCATGACAGAGATATAGACAATTCAATAGTGACTTACTTTCCGTCAAATCACTGTACTTTCAAACGTTTGGAACTGTATTTCTGTGTTCCAATCCTTTGGAACTAAGTCAAAAATATATTCGTTTGTATGGCAAATCACATGGCATTACATGGCCATTTTTCATTGCATCTTCATGGTATCCTAGTACAGTGTCACAAGCAGGCCTATTTTGTAGTCCTCTTTCAGCTCATACGGTTAAAACATAAAAATTCTAAAAATATCTTTATGACGTTACAACTTTGGTATTCTGTAGTTGACCAGATGAGAAGGGAAGAGGCATTTCTACTTATCCTATCGTCAGTGATGGTGCTAACGGGAGTAGTCGAATAGAGGGGCTTGGAGTCCCTAAAATGTCACTAAAATACCCTATTGGCACCTAGATTTTGAAGAATTCTATGCATTATCAGGACTTTCATTACATGATCTCCCATATTTTGAGCTAATCTGAAGGACGTGGTCCGTAAATATTGCTTACTTTCGGCATCTTAAAAAAAAGAAAAAGTTTCAAATACTATAAAGAGGGTGGCGCTTCAGCAGTGCTGGTTTTCAAGGGGCCCTCCATAACATAAATTAAAAATTAAAAAATATACATACAATATTTAAAAACAAGTAAAGTGAACCTAGAAGGTTGTTAAATACATGATCAAAAATTAAACTTAGCAATAAAATTCCATGAAAAAAATAAATAAAATGTCGTTTTAAGAACATACAAACTAGAAAAAGAAAACTCAAGTATTAAACTTGGCAGTATTTGACCCCCCAAAATTTCTATGTAATGTAATTCAATTATTTACAATAGGAGTAGATGTACCATCCTGGTGCCACCTATGTTTATCGTTGCTGATTGCTTTATGTATGGCTTATGGTTTAATCGAGACATTTCTTTTGTAATTTTGCATGAAGGGGACTGTGCTCGACTATTAATTTGCTGTTTATTAGAAGCTTTGTTTTCAATTCACTATAGCAACTATAAGCGTAGAAGAGGGGGTGGCAGGGGGCTGGGCCCCCATTTGGGTACAGTGGCGGTTTTTCAAAAGATTTGAAGGTGGAAAAAGGAGCTAAGTTTGTATTTTAGAAGAAGCTCGTGTATTGGACAACTACTTCGGCATATTTGTCGATTGCATGCGCATTTTCCAAAATAAAGTGTACAAGAAAGTTGAAGTTTAAGCAAAAAATCGATTTTCTTATTAATTAATCGTATATTTAGCCTTTGCTCCACTACTTTTCCGAGAAGTTTCCGATTTGATAGCACCTTAGGGGGCACTTTGTCCCCTTGCCCCCTATGATATTCGTTACTGGTTGGACAGAAATTGGTTTTATTCGGGCAATTTTTATGAATGAACAATAGGAAGTATGGGCAACTCTCTGGCTGCTCTCCAGATCTCTCGGGTAGAAAGTTTGCAGCTTCCCTAATTTTGAAGTCCTCCTACGTCCATGCTGGCAAAAATTTTATAATAAAGGTAAGTTTTTCTTGAAAGTAAAGAACTCAATGTTTACCTGCAATCTATGCAATTTTAGGGTATCATTGGGTCTGGGTTTGCGTTACAAGTGGCAGAGCATCAGAAAGAGAAGCACATCAACAGAAAAAGGCGACCAGCTGCGCTGCTCATACAGGCAAGAATCATTTATGTTTGGATTGGTAATGTTTTTGTATTCATATCTAAAATCACCAGGTATCTATGTCTGAAAAGTCACAACGTCATGTCAAGAAGATGGAATCTTGAAGAATGATCCCTATAGATTTATTACAATAGTTGCTAAGCTACGACCACCATAATATCTCTGGGAATTATATCATTGCAAGCAACAAAGCATCAACATGTTTTCACTTTCACAGCTTTAATGTGATTTTTCCAGGACTTTATAAAAGGGTATTACAATAAGAGCTACAGGGGTTGATTCTACGGCTGAGTTCACACTACTCCGCTTACGAACATCTCCGTTTTTGTAGATGTCTGTCAACCGTTAACACTGCTCCGTTTTTGTGCCAAAAATCCAGATAAAAATATCCGTTTTTGTGCGTTCACGTTGCTTACAGCAACGGAGGAAAAATGCCTGTTTCTGTGGTTTTAATCCTTTCGCAATGCTGTGGTCGAGACAAATATCCATTTTTGTGCGTTCGCACTGATCTACTGCGTCCGAAGAAAACGTCCGTTTTTGTAAATATCCACTTTGAAGGGCGTTTTTGTAAGCCTCCGTTTTTGTGCGTTTTTTTGTGGAGTAGTGTGAACGGGTTCACAAAAACGGAGATTTAACTCTGTGTTTTTGTACAGAAACGGAGCAGTGTGAATTGAGTATTCGGCGCTATCTCTCTGTTGCAGCTTTGTTTCACAATACAGCAACCAAGGACTGTGGATTCTCCAGGTATAAGGGGGTTTCAAATGTTCTTGTCCAAATAGTCCTTTTTCACCTCAGAGCCCCTGACACAGTGTGACTAATCCTGCCTAGTAAGTCTAGAAAGCATAAATTGGTGGACAGAGATATTGATAAAGGCTTCAAATCCCTGATAAATCCACTATTTTAATGTCAGTTCTTTACGTATACACTATGAAGCGCTTCATATTCATGACTTAACGCTTTCTCCACTTCATGCAGCAGGCCCTTGCATCCGTCCAAGTGAGTCGACCGGCAAGTCGCCCCTGTTTGTAGGGGTGTCATACTCCGTCTAGTAGTTATGCCTCTGAGGTTGGCCATATTTGCTAGGTTAGACATTATAGGAAGGTTAGCTTCATGTTGACACTAGATGTAAAACACAATAATATCTCTGAATTTAGTAAATTTGGATTTCATGACCAAAGTTCATTTTTATCAGAGTACTTAAGTACAAATTGTAAGAGCAGCCGTGGCCTAGCGTTGAAGAACTCGACTCAGACCAACGTCGTCCTAAGTTCGAGGCCCACCGCAAGCCATTCGTGACGTCAGGAAGGGTATCCGGCCTTAAATGCTCATGCCAGAACTAAAGTCCTCTCAGAGGCACCCTCTAAGCCCCAAGGAATTGGGGAAACGGAAGTAAAAACCGTACTGGCCAAACAAAAGTATAAGTCCTTCAGCGTTTCCTCTCAAACAGATTATTGTTAAATTATTCTTCTTCTTCTTTCAGCTGCTCCCTGTTAACAGGGGTCGCCACAGCGAATATTCGACCTCCAAACGGCACGGTCTTGAGTGTCTTCACGTTGCAGTCCTCTTTCCAACATGTCCGCTTTGATGTTATCCATCCACCTTCGTCGTGGCCGTCCCCTTTTCCTTCTGCCTGGCATCTCCATTCTCAACAATCTCTTCCCGACATAGTCCTCTTCTCTTCTCTCCACGTGTCCATACTACCTCAGTCTCGACTCTTTGATTTTCTGAGAGAGCACTCCAACTTTCAGCCTGTATCTCACTACTTCGTTTCACAGCATATCTCTTCGGGTAACACCCAGAGACCATCGTAGCATCCTCATTTCGGCAACATCCATATGATTTTCTATCCCTGCTGTCAAAGGGACTGTCTCCATGCCATACAACATTGCTGGCCTGACCATTGACCTGTATATTTTACCTTTTACTTTAAATGGCACTCTGTTGTTGCACAGCAATCATTGTCAAATTATTCAATGTATTGAAATTCTGAAGTCATGTTTAAACTTGAACATTGATAAGGTCATTGCTTATATAAAAATTCTTAAAAAACACAGAGCTTCTGGAGACGCTACGCAGGAGATCATGATTTGCATGCTACATGGCTACGCCATATGATCGATAGAGAGTCTCGAAGAATAACGAAACAGAGGATTATAAAGTCACAGGATGTTCTACAAGGACATATACCATTGTCTGCAGTTACAGGTAGCTTACTTCAATCCAGCTTGAATTGCATTTTATCTGTCTTTAATCGTTGACTTGATTCATGTATCCATAGCATTATTTTTGCAGTAAGTTTTCAATATGACATTGTGCAATGAATGTAGGAACCGGGGACCACGGGGGGGGGGCGCGTATCCCACCTTTACATTGTTGCCGTCTTTGCCTGCGAGGACCTATAAATTCATGTGCCCCCACTTTTTGAATGCATCCCACGTCCATCCATTCTACTGCTCCCGCCTTTTTCATGACGGTCCTAATTTGTTGGGGATACAAATCCTTCAAGTTTGTGCGCTGGCGGTCATTCCCAATAGCGAATCTAAGAGCATGCGTAGAAGACATATTTTCAGTTTGCTTCATTGTGAGCAGTGCAATAGGATAGTGCAGCGTTTCTCAAATAGTGAGAGCGCCCCCTAGAGGGGTGTGATACGATGCCAAAGGGGTAGCAGGTATACTTATGTAATTTTTATGGGTAATGACCTTGTCTCTAGTGATTTGGGGACGCGAAATATTTTCTCTTCGTGTGAGGGTGGCTTCTCAAAAAATAATTGAGAAGCACAGGGATAGTGTGTGGCTTGTGCATGGCAATAGATTCCCTGGCCAATGATTGGCTTTAAACTTCAACGGCTTAACAATAGGTTTTTGAAGTCCTCGGTATCCTCAACAATAATGCCATGAGCCACCAAGATATGTCATAGCTATATATTACGACTGGTAGTTACTCAGCATTAAATATACCTAGTAGCTCGAGTGATAGAAGATGCAAAATCAGTTTCATCGATGATAAAATCAAGAAACTTTGAATACCAGGCCTGGGTTAGGACCTTTGTAAGAAAGTATGAATTGTGGATATGCTGAAGTATAGAAAACATAAATCCTCAATGGATAATTGCTAAAAGACATTTGCAATGAAAATCGTCTTTTTTAGGTTCAAGCAAACCAGCACCTGTCGATGGAGGTCGCTCTCGACCGATACAGATGCAGAAGTAGGTTCATTTAATAGTCGATGTATTAATCAATGCTATAGTCAATATTATCCAAACAAAGGGGTTTAGCTTTACGGCAAGAAGAACAAAGAAAACCATCTATTGCAGCAGTAGCGTGGCAAGCACGTAGCCAGACCTGTGTTGCAGGGGTGGCAGAATAGCCCTGGAAGATTCACGTGGCACAAAATCTGAGGCCTTTTTTCATACCTTATATTGATAAAAAAGGATAATGTGTGAGCAGGAAAAGATTGAGTTTTCTATTATGCCACAGAGACCAAGCTTGAACTCAACCACAATTTCAGGAGGTCTCTTCTTAGTTACAAAGACAAAGCAACTATAGAAAATTGCAAAAAATGCTGTTATCTTGTTGCCTAGGGCTGACATTTGCTAACGGCCTGCTAGCGCGGCTACGGGTCTGCTAGCCTGGCAAGCACATGGTTAGGTGCATTTTCCTTTAGAAGGGGCAAGAATTTTATCTGAACATTCATTCCAGACTTTGCTTTTTAGGAGCATTGCCCCTCCTGCGGCTATATGCCTGTGGTATGGGGTCACATCTGCAAACGTTGATATTGAACCACTATTTGCGGGGGGTGCAAGAATTGCGCTGGATCGACTTTTTGGTTGTTGTTGTTGTTGTTTATTTTATTTTGATTTTATTTTGAGTAGGCTGTTATATCCAGCTCAATCAGCTAATTTAGACCTACTATGCAGTCGCATCCAGGCACGGGACCCTTAGTTTAACGTCCCTTCCGAAGGATAGTAGAGTGAGCTGTTTTGGTCGTTCATCTGGAAGGCCGCCCATCTAGTTTCTGACCGTACACAGCCATGTTTAACTTCACCTAAGCAAATGGAACTGGCTAGGCCGCTTAGCCACTCACCCCACCTGGTCACCTAGCTTTGTATGTCCTGATTTTGTTTTGCATGTTCCTGTGCTTCTATCTAAATGTCTTGGAATCACTTTTTCTTTTGGAATGGATCTACTGATAATTTTAGGTTTGTTTCATCTCGCATCGTCCCTGATGTTCACCCATGCAAATCTAGAACAAATGTTCTTCGAATTTAAAATTATAAATAGCCACATGAACTTTCCTGGTTTATGTATCTTTAGAACTGTGATGAACAGCTGACTTCACAGTATGCAAGCAAAGTCATTGTTTGAAGTCAAAGAATCTCTTGCTTTCCAGGTTAACTTTGGCAGAGAAAAATGCTCTTCGCTTTATTCGTCGGCTAAAAATACGAGCAGCTCTTAAAATATTTAGGGTAAGATTTTTATGTTGCTTTCTTTCAATGAATCACGATTTAATATATTTTGAAGCAGTTTCTATCAAGTAAGAAAAGCTATGAATCCTTTTGTAGACTAATGCTATACATAGGAGTGCTGTGGAGGAGGCTCGTAGGGATGAGCCCCAAGCCACATAGTTTCAAGGTCTAAAAATTTCAGGGTACTCTATGGCATTCATGATTTTGCATTTAATCATATATTCTTGACTTCCATCTCATCTGTATCGACACCCTTTTTAGCAAGCAAGGCGACCTTATGATGAGAGAGATATCTTAGATCAGTTTGCAGCAGGTCAGATTGAAATGTTTGCAAAACTAAGAGTCATGGGATCAAAGTAAGACTTGTAACTTTATTATAAAGTTAAAAAACGAAATAAAATTGTTTAATTCATCGTATTCGTATATCAATGGACTGTGCTGACTTGAAATGGCCTATGCTGACCTGACCTGGCCTTTGCTGACCTGAACTGACCTATGTTAGCCTAAACTGACTTATGTTAACAAACTGACTTATGCTAATCTGAACTGACCTATGCTGACCTGAACTGACCTATCTTAACCTAAACTGACTTATGCTAATCTGAACTGACCTATGCTGACCTGAACTGACCTATCTTAACCTAAACTAACTTATGCTAATCTGAACTGACCTATGCTGACCTGAACTGACCTATCTTAACCTAAACTGACTTATGCTAATCTGAACTGACCTATGCTGACCTGAACTGACCTATCTTAACCTAAACTAACTTATGCTAATCTGAACTGACCTATGCTAACCTGAACTGACCCGGATTCAATGAACTTGGTCTATCTTGATCCTGTAAAGCATATATTTAAATCCATGGAAAAAGCTCTATTTGGTAATTACAATTCTTTTTTAATGTATAATTAAGTGGACTTTTTTAACCGCCATATTCAGCTTTCTTCATTAATAGCATCTGAAAGTTAATATCTTACAATTTGTAGGGTGGAGAGGATATCAATGACTGTCGGTAAGCGTCACTGAGGACTTTCTGCTTTTTTGAGCAATTAGAATTTTTTTACAATATGCCATTGATAAATGCCTTTGATGTTTTGGCACTCTGTTTGAATGAACAGAAACTGCCAAAGTCACTATTAATGAGAAACGAATCGGCCATTTTAATTTTCTTTCAACTGCACGCAACATATTGGGGGAGAGGAGTGCAAAATATGGAGCTCTTTTCAGTAGTCTTCTGATCACGTTCTTCCCTCGCTCCTCTTTCCAATTCATGCTCACTGCTCTCGCTTCAACTTTGACATGCTCGGAACAACTGCATCCTTTGCGGGCCTTGATCTATACTAGAGAGTTTACGAAACTTGACTCGTCTGCTCACGACGAGCCACAGAGGTCTAGAAACGAGCGCGGTTACACCATCCTCTCTCAAGCCAGCTTGTTAACATCACTTTTGCAACGCAGAATTTTAAAAAGCAGGCCTTCGTGACAATGCTGGAACTTTTTATGTAAATAGACAGCTTGAAGGAGATATTATAGTGGGATTTTAATAAATCGTTTATTCGTCCATTGAAGTTCATTGTCTGATTCGATTTTGAGCCTCAATACTCCACACACTGTTTAGTCACGTACAATTTGCATTTGTCGGAAATATACGTAGGATCTCACCCGCCAGGAAAGCTGGTCCCATGATGCCAATTTGAAGGAATGTACTTGACCGAGTGGCTACTGTCACGGACGCCGGAGCACGGGGCAGCTCCTTCCTGCTCTCGAAGAGTGGGGGCAAGGGGGGACAAAAGTGCCCTTCTTATGGTCTCGATTGATACAATTTTTTCACATTTTATTGCATTCGTTCCTCTCTCAGACTCGACCTCCTTCTATGCTCAGGAATTCCTAGCGTATTTGCAAAAATTTAGCCCTTAAATTCAATTTCTGACGTCATTATGACGTCACAATCAGTGCAAGTGCCTTTCTGCCCTACTGCTGCTCCGGCATCCATGGCTACTGTTTCATACACTGGAGTGGAACGGACTCTCAGTCACCATGGACCGACGTTTGCTTTTAAAATACAAAGCCGGCTGCTATTTCAGGGCTCATGCACGGTAGAAATAATTTCTTAACTTTCTATGACTTTGGGTGTCAATGGATCTTATCTTCCCTGGCCGTAGTGGGCTGGTATCAAGCACAAACCTTTCTGACAGGCATAAACTCACCTGAACAAACAAGAATCGTCTTTGCCTTAGACGTGACACACATTGCAAGAAGAGTGTAGAGTAGTATAGATTCTGAAACTTGTCTCTTAATGTGTTCAACATTTGTCCCCCAGCTTTCTCTGACCCTTTAGTTTCTAGAAAAAAGGTCTCCAACATTCCATGACTCTCCCTTACTCTCCTTGACCTACCTAAATTTCAATTCCCCCTTTCATTCCAGACCGTACAAACCCTGCAATCTTTTGGGGGGTGCTTTTGCCCTCTGATGCTTCATAATTTGTGTACTAAATTAGTATTGCAATTGATGACCGATTCGACTTCTTGCTTCTGACCAAGCTTAATAATTTTTTTATTATTTCATACCTCTGAATTCAAATTCTATGCTTATATTTGAAGAGCCTTCATTCAACCGTAGAAGTAGGCTGTATCAAATAGATATTATAATGATTTTTATTCATTTATATCAACTTAGTTTCAACATCAGCCATTGTTATACATTACATGCTTAATTCATATTTTGCGTAAAGTTCTTCGTCATATCTATAATCTTTTTATTTACTTAGAACGTCAAACAAAAATAGTTGGTGAATCAAACGGACGTGTTACAGCTGTTGAGCATGAGGTTAGTTTTTGCTTTTTGTGCTTCAAATAGCATTTCTTCTTCACCTGCCACAGGCCGGCAACTATGGGGGTTTCCAGGGGGTCTGGACCTCTGCCCTTTTCAGCAAAAAACACGAAAGTGCCCTTTTTGCAGTGCCTTCTTTATATCAAAAGGGTGCTTTCCTTAGATTGATAAGGTGTGGTTCCACAAACAGCCCCCGTTTTTACTTTCTGCCGTGAAAAGAGAATGCAATAAGGGATCTGCAAAACAGTGTTCAAAGGTCGTATCTTTTTAAAATAGTTTTAGTGTGCCCGTTCTCATGGATTGGACCCCTGCCCTCGAAAATTCCTAGTTGCACCCCTAACTACCTCTTGCCCTAGCACTTTTCATGAGCATAATGTGAAGGGAAAGAAATTCTCAGTGGTGTAGTGTCAGGGCATTCTAGGTATTCACTTAATACCCTACAATTTTCAGAAAAAATAAAAATTTGCACTATTATGGTCATTGAAATGACAGGTGTAGTTGCTTTTCAACCTTTTAGCCCTTCTAAACTTCAATATAGTGAATGCTGAAGCTGTGAGGCCTTATGAGAGAAGGAAGAACTTCATGTTAAACTTAAATCTGTCGAATACGCAGAGGATACCCTGGATGGCATACAGCCAATCAAATGCTACAACTTAATAAATAATGTCCTCATTAATCGGCGAAAACAATAGCCTCTCTTAGTGATTGAGCAACAATCAACAGTCGCTCGCAGCCGTAGTCTCACTTCCAAGTTGATAAATGCGATCATGTCTGCTGTCGAAAAGGGTGTGTATGGAAGAATTAAAAGAGAGTTCCGTGGCTGTGTAATTTTCAGTAAACAATCTATAATTGCATTTGTGTGCCATTTTTCTGGTAGTAGTAATTGTGAAAACCAGTGAAAAGTACGTTCTTCATTAACCTGTCTGACCTAAAGCGTCTTAGGCCAGTTTGTTCACTGAATGAATCTCTCTCCTTGATTAGGAAGGGCACTATAATGTATATTTTTGCTTAAGTGGTGAATGCTAATAGATTTCAAACAGCTCCCTCGAGTTATCACATTCATTGGCTTTTTAAAGTTCGAAATATTTGCGTACTGATCAGTTCACATATTTTACAAAGTCATTCTCTACTTCTTTCGCTGTGATGAGTACTTCCTGTTATCCGATAAAAAGTCTTCAATACGGGATGTTTACTAAACAGCCTGTTTAACCATATCTATGCTCAGGCTCAAGAAGCCACACCCAGCCACATCCAGCCACACCCAAAAAACTCAGTCGAAGAGGTCACGCTACGCCACTGGAATTTCCATATGCAGTCGTTGCAACATTGACTTTGACAAACTCAATGTTGCAAAGACCGCGCTGCTAAATTAAATCGGAATGACCACTAAACAGATTATTTCTAGCTATCATGAGGTAAAAAGATTGGAAATGTGCACCATTTAGTTAATTTTACCCCATTTATTTATCCCAAGACTATTGAGTGCTGATATTATTTGCAAAATGAGTGCGTTTGCATTTTACGGAAAATCCTGACGTGACAGAGTAGGCTCACAGGGACAGGAGGCTAGAGTCTGCACCCCCCACTTTTTCTTCAGTGTATGGTGTCATACGATGGATAGCCTAAGTACCCTATTACAAAATACTATATGCGATCTAGCTATGCCTCTAATGGGAACAGCCTACGGGCAAAGTTCATTTGCCTTCTGCAGAGCTGATACGTAAAATAACCTCAATAATGATGTTAAATTAGCCTCTACAATCCAATCGGTTAAAGCAAAATACAAGGCACATACTTAATTTTATTCAAGGAAAGCTATTTCAAGTAGTTTAAGTTTTGTCTTCTTTTTTCTTATAGTTTTCGTATATTTATGCATTGAATATTTGTCTTTATCTTTAGTTTTAGTTGCAGGGCTCATTGCAATGCAGTCACCCTAATTGAACTGAGCTCTCGGTAAAGAAATTTTAAATAAAATAAATAAATAAATTTTTGTATTTTGATATTTAAAAAGAAGGTTTCTTACAATCTAAAAGCGTGGTTTAAAAAAATGTTTCATGGACTCCGCCTCTGACTCCACTTCCACACCCCAATGGGAGCTTACCATCGTCCCCAGCCCCTCTACTCAGACATATGCTCCAACATCCCTGTAGACAGATAACTTGAAGGCCGAGTTGGTGATATGAATTGCTGTACTTATTTGCTATTTTGTAAATTTATAAGTATATAAATGCATATATATATAAATTGTATATATATATATATATATTATATTATATATCTATTATATATTATATATATATATATATATAACAAATTATATATATATATACATATATATATATGTATATATATATATATATTTATAATTTGTTCATTTGTATGTATTTCTATATCTAAGAGTACATTATCTAATACTCCTCTCTCTAGATATTGACTCTCAGAGAAAACATCGTGGAAACGAAGTTACTGCTACATCAGATTTTGTCTCATCTTCCTAAACCTAGCGAAGATGACAAGCTTATAGATAATGAAGAGCAAAAATACGTTTCTGATATGTCTCAAGCAGACTGCGATGGCGAAGTACTGGGGACTGCGCATTCTCCAGTTAGGATTGACTTTGGCGACAAGGTATTTGCAGATGAGCCCGATGATGAAGCCGATGATGAACCCGATGATGAGCTTTCAACAGATGACACTGATCTGGCAGAAGGGCAATCTATCGGCCCAAATGAGCCACCCAGGAGAACTTCAAGCAATGACAACCTTCAAATTATGGCTGATCTACACAGTAGAAGACTTCTAAGCATCGATTCCACAAGATCCATGACCGATTATGACAGTTTCGATTCAGCTATGTAGTCAATAAAATGGTGGTGCACCAAGAATTTTCATGCAACAAAGTGAAGCAGGACGAACACACTGAATCTACAGTAAGAGGAAGCCTGCCTTTTTGATACATCTCAGTGAGTAAATTCATGGGCAAGGCCGTCAGAAGTTGGGGGTAGAAACAAAATGGCGCGTATGCTTCAAGACATGGAGTCCTTTTCTAATTTGCCAGCTTATCAAAGGAATAGAATACGAAAATTCAAGTAATTGCTCTAAAATTTCTTCAGAGCAAAACATTATACATATATAAATATAAATCATAGTTTCCATATCAATAAGGATTAATGTTGAAAATTAGATAAATCATGCCCTTGCTAAGAAAAAGGCAATCCATGGCCAAAAAGGGGCATTTTCATGCTTTCTGAAAGTTGGTTAAGCACATAAATTTGGTTTTTCCTTGTTCCAACGTCCTTGTTCATGGGAACAGGGTGGTAGAGAAATCTTCTTTAAGGGCAACCAAACAAGTATGGATGGATTTATATAAACAATGGCTAATGGCTTTGTAAAACGAAGTATTTTAGTGAGCCGGAGGGCAAAAGTCTTACCTTACTTGTGTCTTAAGTATTTGCTATTTTCAACAACTACCCAGGCGAGGGGGGTGCTTCATGTGACCAGTGGCGTAGCGTGACCTCTTCGACTGGGTACTCTATCATAAGTTTCTATATGCTTTTGGGTGCAGCTGAGTATGACTCCTTGAGCCTGAGCATAAATATAGCAGAGCAGGTTGCTTAGTAAAGATCCTGTATGGAAGGTCAATTTATCGGATAAGAGAAAGTACACATCACAACGAAGTAGAAGAAAATGACCTTGCCAAAAATGTGAACTGAACATTGAACTACGCAAATGTTTCGAACTTTAAAAGACCAATGAATTTGATAACTCGAGGGAGCTGTTTGAAGTCTATTAGCATTCACCACTTAAGCAAAAATATACATTATAGTGCCCTTCCTAAACAAGGCGAGATATTCATACGGTGAATTAACTGGCCTAAGACGCCTCAGGTCAGAGAGGTAAATGAATAACTTACCTTTTACTGGTTGTCACAATTACTACTGCCAGAAAAATGACACACAAGTGCAATTATGGATTGCTTACTTAAAAATGTATAACAAAGGAACTCTCTTTTAATTCTTCCATAAATACTTTTGCATCCTTTTCGACAACAGGCATGATCGCTTTCATGAACTTGGAAGTGAGACTACAGCTGCAAGTTGCTCAATCACTAACCGAAGCTGGACGCTGGAAGGGTTTCTGCGTCCAATCCCATTGCTTTCGCAGATTAATGAGGAGCTTATTGATTGAAATGGAGCCTTTTAATTGGTTGAACATCGTCCAGCGTATTCACTGCGAATTCGTGAAAGATGTAAGTTTGACATGAAGTTCTTCTTTCTCTCTTAAGGCCTCACAGCTTCAGCGTTCACTATATTCAAGTTTAGAAGAGCTAAAAGGTTGCAAGGCTACTACATTTACCATTTCAGTGACTATTAACAGTGCAGTTTTTTATTTTTGCTGAAAATTGTAGGGTATTCAGTGAATACCTTGAATGCCCTGATGCTACGCCACTGCATGTGACCTAATGGACTCAATGTATTTACAGGATAGCAGGATAGGAGAAGCAACGAACAATCTATCCAGAACTACAGGAGATTTAGAGACGAAGTCATTCTAGCTGCTCAATTTCTTTGCTTGATCTGGCTACAGATTCCTTTAGTTTTGTAGGGACTGTACATGTGTTTGAACTTTGCCAGTAAGACGTGTCTAGTTAGAAGAAGGGCACGAAATGATTCATTGAATGTCACGTCAATCATAGCAAAGGTCTGTAGAGATGACCCATTCCTCATAAGTAATGAGCTATAAGATTTAATGATAATAGGTTTGATGATTAGAACTTCATACCTGTCAACCTAAAATTTTCAAAACCTGGAGTTTCTGCATTTTTCCTATAAAAAACAGGGAGATTTGGTCAAAAACCGGTTCAAAGTAACCTTGAACTAATTAGTCGATGTTGATGAGGTTTATGCAATGCCCAGTCTTTATTTGGCATTTTATGGCACGTTCATGGAGTGTTCTTGGGGTGTTCAGCCTGTTCTTGGGGTATTCGCCATTTTAGAAACGAATAAGAGAATAAATATACACGATAAAATGCTGTGCTCGGCAAGTAGTTCATGACAAAAATGATCATGAGAAATCTCATTAAATTTATTTCTATCGGTTTTGTTAATCAGAAAGCATTGAAAAAACTTTTTGCCACATGGAATGTCAATGTGTCCATTATATCACAGCTATAAATCGGAAAATATTTTACAATAAAGCTCACAAAATCAAAGGAGATATCTGAAAACCAAATAAATAGTTGTGAGAGATCCATTTATTTCTGCTAGATGACGTCTTAAAAACCGGGAGAGAAAATATATAAACTGGAAGACCAGGAGACATGGGTCAAAACCAGGAGTCTCCCAACAAAACGGGGAGAGCTGACGGGTCTGGAACTTAACCCAAGTTGATGTAATGTTTTGCTAGACTTCCCTTGGTAGAACACAGTAATCATTCTCAGTTTCTTGTATATTATAGCTTTAGTGTGGATTTGTAGATATGGTCTTAGCAGTCAAGTATACGCTAGTAATGCAGTTTTTAAATTGGCAAAGAACTGAACAAAGAAAAATGTCGTTTCTGGAATATTTAAATTTGAGAAGGTAACTTTACAATTCAATAGTAATTAGAGTGATCGTAAAGAAATATAATTTTAATAAAATCATCTTTCGTATTCATGTTTAGCAATAAAGCTCCCTTCCTCCTTCGTAGATGCATATATATATATATATATATATATATATATATATATATATATATATATATATATATATATATAT
>WIPJ01067655.1:648094-658273 GCA_018155075.1 Cassiopea andromeda
GGGGGGGGGGGGGGGGGGACAAACAGGAAACTTCATATCGATGCTGTAAAGAATTGGCTGCTGGAGGAAGGTTTTACTCTTTCTGGACTCTGCTACATTTTGTTGATTGTAGAGAGATTTGCATCTTTTTAATGTGTGCAAATCACCAATGAGACAAGACTTCTTTTGATAGGATTTAATAACCCCGTACATTAGCTACACATTTGGCTTCATGAAATTTTTCATACAATGCGTTCGCTAAATTCTTAATTGCAGCAAAGAAGCAAGGTAAAAATTGAGACTAGAAAGACTTTTGGTTTATGAAAAAATGCAAATTCAAACAGGATGGAAAATGTCTAATTCCTAATTTTGGCAGTGATGAAATATTCTAAATTGACAAGTTCATTGGATATTTTGTTCTTAGTAGAAACTGCTTTTGTTTTTCTATCACTTTCTACATGTAGATCAGGGGCATCGAAAACGGGGGACACTAGCCTCCTCCAGCTTTTTCAGAAAGTAGCATGTTTTGCTATTTTGTGCCTGAGCCTATCTCCGACACTAGTGACCAGGCTCCTCTACTTTGAAATCACTTCGACGACCCAGTAAATGCCTTATTTAATGGTTCCCTTATAACAGATGGTCACCAACCTCCGGCCCTGGGGCCAGATCCAGCCCTACTACAACCCAATGTGGTCCCAGTTCTTGCAGAGAGATCATGCATGACGTAAGTAACATGCTGCATTGAGTAGATTCTAGTGTACTGTATGTACTACATTTTGCAATGTTTTTAGTCTGCCAATTCCACTTCTCCCACTGCAGCTCCCAAACTTGAACTGCACTTTGCAAAATAGGCCTCTTTATTACCAGCATCTGACACCAGCTAGGTTAGAATTTAGTGATTTTGGCCCCTCGTTTATGAAAAAGCATCTTGTGGAAACAAGTTACGACTTGGACATGCGCACAGCGTCCAGAGTTCGAAAATACGTACATAGAGGACAGAAGTCAGTTAACCAGGCGTGCTGTTGAAGGGGGCTCAAGGGAGGCTCAGCCCCCCTTCTTAAAATTATGAGAACTTTTAGGTGGGCTCAGCCCCCTTTTATCGAGCATATGAGGCTGGATAAGCTCTTAAATATACATTTTCCGAAGGAGGAGAGAGGCAACTACGCTCCTATCGACAAAAGAAGAATGCTAAAATCATATGCTGTCTTTCTCCTTTTCTAATACTGTCACATGCAAAGCAGTGACAAGTCAATCATAGTCATACATTCAAAAAATGGGTGGGGTCACGAGCGTGGTCTATATATTTCCTACATCACAGCACCCATTGTTGCGATTTTAGGACGACACCACTGCAGTTAATCCACAGAGTCTTTTCTCTAAACTATAGAATTCCTGATTCTTTCCAGTGTAGTAGAACAAAGATGCCATTTTGCCTCCACTGTTTAAGGTCTAAAAAGGCTGTAGGCGTTTATTTGGCGAAAACCGCTCAGCACGAGCCCAGCCCAAAGTTGTTTTCTGGAATGTGGTAGCATTTGTTCCTCCTGCAAGAAAAGACGGGAAAAAGGAAATTTCACCCTTTGTCTTGTACACAAGCTTGTGTTTGATCAGCGAGTGATCTGTAGCTGAACACCGAGAAAAGAACTTACAAAAGCTCCATGAAATCAATCGATCAATTGAGGGCGCCTTTTCCCCCAGAAGCATTAAATCACGCTGCAAAAGAGCACCCAACGTCCTCTTGATCATACCCCCGTTTGCTCCGGTAATTAGAACCAATGGAGCATGCCTTCAATCGTTTTGTTTCCATGAATCAAAGATTGTGGTATTAATTTATCTAACACCAAAGAAAACAAACAGATCAAATTTGAGGCATCGCGTTTTCCTTACTATACTGAACGACTATTAAGCCGTTGATTGTGTTAATGGTGAAATCAATTTTAGTACTAGAAAAACATTAATGTGATCTGACGAAAAGGAAGTGAGACAATTGTGTATCCAGGTGACCAGATCTCGAGTGTTTTCTCATCTGAACCGAAACTATGGATTTGATGAGGATAATAGCACGTTGATGAGTGTCTTATGGTCGCACGTGAACAGGTAAAATCAACCATTTTTCATGTTCGTAAATACTTCTTCAGTCATGGATGTTTATTAGAACGTAGCGTTGGATTTCATCGATCATACGTTTAGGCCTTTGCAAACCTGATTCACTTTGATGCAAGAGGTGCCGTACTCTTGAAGTTTACAAATGTTCTGGCGGATGTTATAAGTCTGATACTCGCAAATTTACCATGATATACCGCTATAGTCCATAGGTGTCTTCATATGAATGTATAGGCCCCTTTCCAGTTACGTTTAATCATTTTAGCAGGGAATTCATTATTTACTTGTTAAGTGTAATTACTGTGCAGTTACACTTATCAAATCTAACCACCAACCACTAAGTTACGATTTCTGTTATGCCTGTTTTTCAGACATGCCTTATTTTGCTCTGTGAACAGCTTGCCTCGTTTTTATTGTAAGCACAATTCCCTGCGTGAATGCAGTGTTCAGATTTTGTAAACTGGAATTCCTCAATACGGTCTTCTTTTTCGGGTTCGACACAAGTCGGCGGAAGCTGTATTTTGAAAACAAGCTAATTTCTCTAACGAAAAATAAATAATGGATTGGCTTACAAGTCGCACTTTGAACTAAATCCTAGCCCAAAATATCTCGTGTTGTAATGTGCATAATCGAGAAAATAGCGAAACAAATGTTTTGCGTCTTCAGTTCAAGTTTTGTATGAATTTTATTTTTGTATGTGTTTTAACTTTATCCCTCTGTTGTTTCTTATTTATGTTGCCAAACAAATAATGTAGTAGTTATATTTTCAAAAGAAATTTATTTGTGTGCTATCACAAGGTGATCAGAAACGAAAGCTTAAAGTTTTAAAAATATTATCCTTAACGTTCTTTCACTATCACCCGTATTATTATTAAGCAAAGTCCATGCCCAGGATACCGCATTTCCTCTAATAAACGCCTCCCTCTAATAAACGCCACCCTGTAAATTTCATTTCCATTTCATTTACTATATTTAAGGAGGGACACCCTTCAGCAATAACTACTTACAATAAATCGAAAAATAACAGAAAAGGTAGAAATTAAAATACAAACATCCTAAAAGCCTAGTATAAGTATAAGTAATTGTAGAATTGAAAGAAAAAGATTAAAATGCTAACCAAGTTAATTATCTAAGAGAAGCCTTTTCTTAAAAACTGAAAGGGAGGGTGCCTGTTTAACACCAATTGCGAGGTTATTCCATAATGTGGCTCCGCTGTAAGAAAAACTTTTTTGTCCATTCGAAGAAGTATACATTGGGAGCCTCAGATCCGTTGCAGTATTTCTCAAGTCTCATGAGCTGCAATCAGAGTTTCTTTGAAAGAGGTTGCAAATATATTGAGGAGCCTGACTATTTAAAGACTTAAAGACTAGCTGGTTGGACTCGAAAGAACGCAGCACTTCTCGCCAACCATTTCAGGCCATTCACATATTACGTCACAGTAGGGGGCTGGGGTCGTTTGATTTTTGTGACAAATGGTGACAAGGTTTGGGTGGGTTGTTTTTGGAGTGTAAAGTTACCTCTTTTTAGCAACTGGATATTTAGCACATTTGGCCTCAAGATAGCAAGTCCATTGGCGTAGGAGGACGTCAAATTTAGAGGGCTGTACACTTTCTGTAAGCTTTCTGCCCAAATTTCCTATTGTTCTTTCAGAGAGTTTTCCCGAGTGACACGGATTTCTGCCCAATTTGGGGGAGCTGCAGCCCCCCGTCCCCGCCCCACCTCCTACACTTATGAGTAAGTCTGGCCTTGTTAGAAAACATGTGGCCCTGCGTCCAAAAATAATCTGCAAAACCTTTTTAGATGCCATATCGAAAATTTTAACTGCTTTTAGTCGTACATGACAACATGGCTGCTGCTGACATAAATATCCTATTGAAATTCAGTGTGACATCACACATTATGTGCTGGGTGAGTAGTTTTGAATTAGTTTAAAGTGTGACTGGGGGTGGTTGGGTGTCTAAAAATGCCAAAATTCGTGTGACGTAACACGTGAATGGCCCTTTTGTAGAAAACACCGCCCTCTAATGAACACCGCGTTAGAATGTTCACATCATGAACAAGGACTGTCATGGAGGCATTGCGATGTTGACGCTCTTTGATATTTTTCATGCTATAAAATATATTTTTCTCACAGTTGTTGTTACGCTTATTATTGAAAAGAAAACATTGTTTTAAGTTTCATTTTTCGTTTTGTAATAACGGTGCCCTCTAATGAAGGCCGCATCGTACAGTTTGGTTTGGCGAGGCTGCGGGGTTCTTTAGAGGAAATACGGCAATGTAACTTTCTGTTTCGCCTGAAGTTTCCTACTTTTTGGTAAAAGACGAGTTCCCTGTAAAATAGCATACATATGGAAAACCATCAACAGTCTATTTTGCTTTCCGCATAGAACTCACGCCGGAGGTACGCTAGTGGCTCCTCAGGTGTACGCCAACTTGCATCTGAGGTTGCAAAGATCGAAAACACTGTGCGCCGACATTTGCATTTTCATACGCCAAAGAGTATAGTTTTGGCTAAACGTCTACCTCCACGCAGGAGTTCTTCAGGCCTATGGAAGTGAATGCACCTTGCAACCGCATGTATTGACAATAGTACTTTCTTTCCCATCCGAACTTTAGCGAATGCTGCGCTTGAACTGCAAAGGCATAGTTTCCGACACATAGACGTAGGAGCGGAGGGGGACGGCAGGGAGCACGTGCTTCACCCACTTCTTTAGAATTGCAGGTAGAGTACCCCTGTACAGGAGGGTTGGTACTAGGAATTTTCCGACTGAGGGCTGAATCGTCCAAAGTGGAGCTAAGATTCTGTAGAAAGGGTGGTATGTCTGCTAGAAACCTTCTGATGGGGGATTACATGCTCCGACGGGGGAGTTATAACCTCCCCTAGTGGCCACTCCTGCTGTACAGTTTGAGAATTCGGCCTTTTTTGTTTTAGAAAGTGGCCTATTGAAATATGCACCTCGCACTTTCAACATGCTGCAAAGTTCATGTACCAAAGTTTAAACCCCTAGAGTAATCTAATATAGGGTTTTCAGGGGTGATTTCTAGGGGGAAGGGCTCCGGGGGTGGAGGGGTTATTTAGACATTTCTAATTCTTGACTATACTACACCAGTATTAGACTAAATTATCATATTTTCATCTTTGAAAATATAGGCGTGGTTGCAGCTGGGCCACACCCCAAGTGTGGGAATGGTTGCACTTAGAGCCCCCCTTGTTAAAGTTTAAAAGTCACCACTGAATGTTTCCTTACATGGGGGATATCCCTCTAGGAGAATTTAACTTTTTAAGGGAGGAAATGGAAGCTACAATTGTCGACCACAAAAATAATGAACAAAATATCACTATATTTGATAATAAATTGACAAGAAACCTAACTCAAGGCCTAGAAGTATAAGTTTATTAATTTTTTGCCACATTTTAGTTCTAAAGGTTTCTTAATTCAATGAATTAAATTGCAGTAAAAACGCTAACACAACATGGATGTAGCAAACTACTAGTATTATTGTTGAAATATTGCACTCGCTATGAATTTCTATTGGTTTGTTGTTATTACTGATTGACAGCTGAGACTGTGGACCTTTTTCAACTTCCGTTATATCACTTTTTATGCTGGTTTTTCCTATTGGTTGTTATGCTATGATTCAATGTTGATTTTAATCGCTGTGCTATTGAATAAAGATCTCCAACAATTATAACAAACAAAATGCCTCAATGCGTGCTAAAATCTAAAGCAATGTCATACCCATATTGTTTTGGTTCAGTTTTACGTTGAACGATTCAATGCCCTATTTGTCTACAGCGGTCGTCCCCAGGTTACCAAACTGTTCAGACCACTTGTTTTTATTCTTTAAAGGCGCACTGAAATAAAAATTATGAAAATTGAAGAAACATACTTTTTATGTTGTCTAGGGTCAGATAAAATGAATAGACCAACTTTGGCGTCCAGATTTGAAGCAAATTTTGCACAACAGCCATTCAAAATATGACCTTGACAAAAACTTTTTGCGAAGGACTTGTGACTTAAGACGGGGTAGTAAGACAGGTAGTAGTTCTTCATTTAGCCCTTTATTGATATTTTCCTCCCATAAATCTGGGTCAATGCATGACTCATCGTAAATTTAGGGCCTTTCAGAGTGGAAACCGGAAAATACAGTATTGTTGGGCAATAATGTCAGATTGCAATGGCCCGCCCTACGTCACAAGGGTATAAGTTGTTGTTGTTTCAGGGCTGAAGTTATTCTAATCCCGGTAGCAATAATACCCCTATTGTTTGCAGGAAAACGGTAGCAAATGAGAAAAAGACCAATGAAGGCATGATTCTGGAGCATAGTTGGTCATTTTGAAGCAATAAAAACAATTCACGTCACTGCGCCTTTAAGGACCTTCGATCGGACGCGGTACTGAAAGTTTCTTAGGCTGCATATACATGTAAATCGTTTCCGTGTAAACAGAGCCTTAATTTGGGATGGAAAGTTTTGTTTTTTAGCACTACAGGTTTATAAATTAGTTTCTTAATTGTGGACCAAAATTTGCTATAGTGGGAGAACCACGACAAAAACATGACTGTGATTTCTTTTCCTTTTATTTCGACATAACCAGAATTAATTTGACATAGCCATGATTTAGTCTTACACGGTTATGTCTAATTAATTCTGGTTGTGTCGCAATAAAAAGAAAAAAATCTCAATCTTGTTTATCGTTATGGTTCTCCTATTGAAGTTTATAATTCAGCTGCGACTCCCAAGGAGCGTATCAAAATTAGAAAAGGAGAACACTAGATATTACTACAACATAAAACTGAATTTAATAGCATTCAAAATCATGGTATCCTAAAAGAAACTTAAAGAAGCAAAAATCTAATCCATGATAATAATGATAAATAAAAACGAAAATTTTACCAGGATAACATTCAGTAAATAAGTACAGTTATCATCAGTGCCCTGATAAAGTTTGAGTATTGCATTACTTTTAATAACTCTAAAATTTAAGTGATTTAAATTCATATAGACTATATGTAGAGGAAGTGTGTAGCTTTCTTGAGAGACAAAGCATGAAATATGGATTATAATTTTAGCGATAACAAATTTGCTTTATTTTTTCAAGCCGAACTTTCTGGATGGATATACACGGCTGGTTTTTTTCTATAAGAAAGGTGGCTCAAGGCCTTGTACTAAAAGTTTCATAATTCTTGGCCACATGTTAATTCTAAAAGCTTCTTAAAAGTTTCTTAATTTAGCGAACTAAATTGCAGTTAAAGCGCACAAAACGCATGAATATAGCAAACGATTTGCCTTATAGCAAACAAATTGCTCCACTGCGAGTTAAATTATAAAGCTTTTCCATGTTCACCTTTATTTAGTTGAGTACACGTTTTTTTTATAAGAAAACCATTATTTTGCCTGAGCCTCAATTTTCTTAACTTTTCCCGAAATGGAGCCTGCGATTTTCTTAAATTTTTCTTCACTGTTTCTTAACTTTTACTGAAATAAGCTGGCTAAAATGGTTTACATTTTTGTTGTTGATATTTTATACTTGAATTTGAATCCCATCTTTAAACATTTTGAATGCAATAACGAAGAAATATCGATTTTTGGTCTATAAAAACACCTAGTTTTGGGAATTGAGCCTCGTGATTTTCTTACGATTTTCTTAAGATTTTGACGATTTGAGCCTCATTTTCTTATAAATTTTTTTCTTATAAAAAATACGTGTATTACATTGAACCAGGTAATATTTGTCCAAAGTTTCTTGGCCTTTTCCTTGTAGTTCAAACAGTTTCTTAAATTTTGGGCTGTCTTGTACTAGGTTGCTTGTAAACTGGTTTCTTATAAAAAAAGCGTGTACACGCATGTCGTCACGACAAGAAACACACGTAGATCAAGGTCAAAAGCTAGAATTCTTTCCAAAGAAAGATCAAACTAAGTAATGGATCATAGAAAGCGCCCCTACTGGACAGAGGTCAATGAATTTGATGGGACAAGCTGCATACTTTGTCAACAATATGCTCGAAAACATTGAATCCTAACCGCCTCATTCAAGGTTCCTAACGAGCATATTAAAAACTGTAACAAAGGAGGCTCTAGGTGCCACGCCATGAAAGAGCTACTATATTTTTAATTACTTCAAGTATCCTACAATGGACAAGTACTATTTTTATTGCTATGAACCGAGGCCGTGTAATTAACAGTTAGCAACCTGCCAATTGTCATTATGAATTGCTACATTCGAAGTGCTAAACAATACCAAAAGAGATAATTGTTGAAAAGCTGAATAGATGCAAACGATTTTAGGGGATTGAGCTGTTCCAAAATCAGGCCTTCGTCCTTGAACCTCTTTTAAATCACCAATGCTAACAAAGTAGTCATAGCTTCCGAAAATGATTGCTACAGCTTTCCAGTGTGTTTTCGAGTCCTTTTTAGGTAGCATCCACACTAGTACATTTTCAGAAAGCTCCGTTTTCAAACAGCTCCATTTTCAATCATATTAGTGTAGATGGAAGACAAATATGCATCTAGATGTATGAATCTTTATTTGAAATCGGATACATTTAGATGCGTGTTTGCCTTCCGTCCACACTAGTACGATTGAAAACGAAGCTTTTTGAAAACGGAGCCTTCTGAAAACGTATTAGTGTGGACGCTGCCTTAGAAGGCAAATAGAGCACACAGAAAGTTATCATGGGGACAATACATATAGTTTCTGTAGTACATTGCGCCAGACTCCTAACCACTGTGGTTTTAGATAATGAAAACCAAATCGTTATGGGTATGCATTAAGCTGTAGTGTGGAGGTGGAATGTTTTGCAATTTATTCTACACAAAGTGGTTTTTCAATTGATTAACTAGCTTTTCACCTGTGGCTAGTTTCATGTCCGAGTTATGAGCCGTTAAGAGCGATGTGTGTTCCTTTGATTGTTATAGGCTGTGATACTTTCAGATTTAATCTCAGTTACCATACATGCTTTTTTATATAAAAAATATGACGTAAAAGGCTAGCAGTAAAAGCAATGCAATAATTTTTGGCAGCACTTTAGTTCTAAATGTTTCTTGAAAGTTTCTTAATTCAACGACATGAACTGCACTGAATGCGGAAACAAAACGCAAATGTAATCAAATATTAATTCTTTCCATGTAGCTCTAAAAATTTCTTAGAATTTAGGGCGTCTAGTGCTAGGTTGCTTATAAACAGATTCTTAAAAAAACTGTATAATGGTTGGTTAACTGGTTGCGAGTAGAAGATTTGAACTTGGCCTGCAGTGCTCTCTATCCTAACGTAGGGGTTATGATTGCAAAATTCAATGTGTACGTTATTAATACTAATACACAAATATATGTATAATAATACCCAATTTTTCGCTGAGCCTCCATAGTCGTAAAGACTTTTGGCTTTGAGCCTTAGATACTTCTAAAATTAGTCTTAATTTTCAAAGATGTATCTACGCCTGGACAGCAAAGGAATACACGTTTATTTTATAAGAAACCCGTTATTTTGTCTGAGCTTCAATTTTCTTAACTTTTCCCGAAATGGAGCCTGAGATTTTCTTAAATTTTTCTTAAACTTTTCTTAACTTTTACTGAAATAAACTGGCTGAAATGGTTTACACTTTCGTTACTAATATTGCATACATGAATTTGAATTCCATCTTTAAAATTTTGAATGCAATAACGACGAAAAACCGATTTTTGGCCTATAAAAACACTAAATTTCGAAATTGAGCCTCGTGATTTTCTTACGATTTTCTTAAGATTTTGACGATTTGAGCCTCATTTTCTTATAAACTTTTTTCTTATAAAAACCGTGTATAGTCTAATCTCGGTTGATGTCTTACTTCATCCTCGAGCAAAATGCAAGTCGAACAGAATAATAAACATTGCATTGATATGGCAAAGTTAATCTACGAGCAGTATTATAAATCGAATATACGCAAACGGAGCTTGAGCCTTTTAAATTTTTTTTCGATTTTAGCGATTCTGAACCTCAACATTCTTAAACTTTTAATGAAAATTTTATAGGAGGTATAAAAACAATGACCGGAGTGATGGCCCAGTGGTTAGAGCATCTGCCTCACAATCGGAAGGTCATGGATTCGAGGCCCGGCCCAA
>WIPJ01067655.1:670125-682675 GCA_018155075.1 Cassiopea andromeda
AAATATATATATATATATATATATATATATATATATATATATTAGAATTATATGTAGGCCTGCTTTATATTTTGCAATATATTTGAAGCCTCTTTATTTCATTAACAAGTCGGTCTAGTATGTACTTATTAAGATCAGATCAATTTGAATTCGTTTTACTATACGTCCATAAGAGAACGGATTAGTTTGACTTCGTATCTTTGTCGGTGGATATGACTACAGATAAATTTTGAATCGTAGCTGTGTGGATCGATATGACTACGGATGAATTTAGATTTCGTTTTTGTGGGTACGGATCAATTTGGAATTAATGAAGTTTTGGTCATTGCGATTGTGTGCCAGTTTGCATTCGGTGTAATGTGAGTTGGCTTGACTACAGATCAACGTGAATTGGTTGTAGTGCACGCAGGCCTTACTTCTACGGTTACAGCTTAACAGGCTAGGGCAGCGGTCGGGAATCTATGGCTCGCGAGCCACATGTGGCTCTTTAAGACTGCATCTGGCTCTCTGGCTCGTAGACCCTCTTAGCAGACTTTCATCAAAGTGTTGCAAAACTGTGAATACCTCTAGAAAGGCTTTCCAAAGTTACTAGTAGTGATGTCTTCAGTTGTTATTAAGCCCGATTCGCCAAGTTAGTGTCGAATTAGAAGATACTGTGGTCCCATGGGACATAAATGCCCAATTTTATGGCCCTCATGGAAATCTGTTTGTAAATATGAAGCTTTCATGGCTCTCTCAGCCAAAAAAGGCTCCCGACCCCGGGGCTAGGGTATCGAGGATGCATCAGAAACAGCAGTTGTCGAAAGTTAGCTGTTCCTCATATTGAAGTGAATTTTCCAAGCTATTTCATGATTACCATTATTGCTATCTTTAATTGTTCGAAAGCCCACTGAGTTATAGCGTTATCAAGCTATGACCCACTCCTTGTTAGTACCACACCCAGGTCACGCCTTGATTGACTAAGGGAGCGTAACATAAAGCTATGTTATTTTTCATTGTCACTGTATCATGTTTTGCTGCTGAGTCTTGATAGATAGAATGTATCGCAAAAGACCGGTTATTAGGACCGGAAGGTAGATACCGGATGGTAGATACCAGGTTTTTTTAGAGAAAAGTTTAGAACTGCACATAAAATCCAGCGATGCTGTGTTGAAGAATTAAATTCTGGGTGCATATGGGATTGAACTTCCTGCTTTTAGCGAAAAAGGGTATATAAATGTTACTTCCTCTAAAAATTCCATATCTGGTTGTGTTTTGCCTATCATTTCATACTTAAGTCTATCATTTTTACTGTTATTTACTCTCGGGACACTAAATAATGAGCTTTTAAGTTGCGCAGTCTTTTTCATTACAACTGCACAAATTTTTTTAGAAATGCACATTTTGTGTGGAACTGCACGTCAAAGAAATCTTGGTAGATACTCCCTCTAATTAAATGTTGAGAAAGTCTCCGACCCCCAACTAATAAGATCCCTATCTATTAGGCATCAGAAAGTGTTGGGGGGCTTGGAATATCACCATACAGCTGAAGGGGTTCACATGGTAATATATTTGAAGTAGAGTTTTTAATGATATTAGGCCACATTCTTTCAATCTTTTTCATGAGTAAGAATTATGGAATCCTAGTGAAATATTTCAATAGTACCTGAGTTGTAGTCACTCGATGGATCAATGAATTATAGTTTGGCCTGACTCATCGCATCGTTTGATTGGAGTGCCGTCTCTGTTGTCAAAGATCGCGTTATATTTGGACTATCCAAAATTTACTAAACACTTTTTGTTTTATTTTTCTTTGCGTCTAAAGCTCTAGAATTATTGTTGTTTCGGTGATCATATAATCTTAGGCGTGTCGTTATGAATTCCTTTGATAGCAGTAGTAGCCAGTCAGCAATATCGATTCGTTCATGAGTAAGTTTGCGAATAAAAGGTTATCTAGTACGAGAAATTAGTAACTTGCATTCCACGATAAACTTGCTGTCATGTTGGCTGTTTCTTGAGGTTCACCAACCGGAGCCAACAAAGAAACCGTTCACGTTGCGACTGATCTTGCTTTGAACGTCTAATCGTTATTTTGCTAAGGAAGTAGTCTCTTAATTAATGAACGCCGGGGCGCCCCATCGCAAACTGGGGTGGGGGACTAGGCTGCCACGCCCTAAAATTATGACGTAATTTGACTGTCACACCCATTTCAAAATCTTGCAAGAGGCCCCTCACCCCAACCCTTACATTTTCTCATCGAATTTGGGCCAATTAGAAAATTAATCTTGGCAAGAAGTGGGGGGAGGGGGAGTCCCCAGTCCCCCCGTTGCACCGCCACTGAATGAACGTTATGCGTTCTCATTGCTATGAGATGAAGGGGCATTCTAATCATCATCTTAATTAAGTACATTCTTGCAGTACCCAGCTTGAAAATTACTCTTAAATTTTTTTTAAATTGTGAAACAATACCTATATCCTATTTGCTAGAATCCTCTTCCCTTTTATATTAAATGCAATTTATTAAGGATTCTGATAAATGTATCTAGCGGTGTATAAAAGGGGCAGGCTCAGTTTTTCTAGCTGCAATTATAAGGGGATGCTGAATCCAACCCTCAGTAGATATCTTGGAAGTGAACGACTGTTTCAACAGTGAAAGCACCATTGGAAGCTACTAGACTTTTTATTTTCAATGGAGCATTCTAAAAGAAAATTTGGAGCCTTCATATCCCACGGTTCTTCTGTGTCACATTCTGAGTTTCTTATATAACTAAATGGGCCAAGTTCGTAGTTTCTTATAAATTTCAGGCTATAAAAATAGCCCCCTGCCTACCATCTTCCACACCACTGTATCCAGCGCTATGTTGCTGTCAGCATTCATTGGTCTAATATCATATAGTGTAATGTAATGCAATATACTATAATTTAATGTAATATAATATAATACAATTCATTGGTCTTATGTAAAGATTTTTAGAAGTTTCTACTTTTTATGATTCCTATTTATTTTGGTTTTCCTAGAATCTTCGTCACTCTGAGTAGCATTGTATTCGCTGTTTGTTCAACCCTCAAAAACACTGATGATATATTCTCCCGTCGAATGCGACATGTAACTCTTGGATATGTAAGTAGAGATTCTCCTTTTTTTAATTAAATATTTCTGAAACTAGTGAGCAAATTTATCTACTTTTGTCTCCTACGAAAATCCAGCTTGTAACAAAGACTTATCCTGCTTCCCTTGTCTTATTTAAGCTCTGCTAAGCTTACTGTTGTTGGTTGCACTTTGCCTATCCTCATTTCATGTGCTCCTCTGGTTCTGCGTCAGCTTCCCGTATCTCTTTGCAAGGGTTCCGGAGAGGGAACGTAGGGACAAGAACTAATCTTTTTATGAAGTAATAGTTTACGTTTATGTAACTATTAGTAGCAAAACCTACCTTTGAGGGATGACTAGAATGGCTTTTTCAGGGAGGTGGGAGTGCATCCGGTATCCCCAATTTTGTGCAGTGCTTTTTTGTTCTTGTTGGCATTCCTCGTCCCTATGTTGCTCCGGCATCTCTGTCTATTTATATGTTCATACCTTTGGCTTGCCACATGCTGCTGGTATACTGTTTGAGTGATATTCTGGTTATTCTTGTGAGTATAATATACTATAGTATAATATTATGTAATATATTATAATGCAATTTGATATCATATAATATAATGTAATATAAAATAACGTAATATAATGTGCTATAGTGTATTGTAGTATTCTTCGTATACACGTTTTTTTATGAGAAAAAATTTTATAAGAAAATCATGAGGCTCAATTTCCAAAATTTAGTGTTATTTTTTGCCAAAAATCGATATTTCCTCATTATTGCATTCAAAATGTTATAGATGGAATTCAAATTCAAGTATGCAATATTAATAACGAAACTGTAAACCATTTTGGCCAGTTTATTTTAGTAAGTGTTAAGAAAATTTTAAGAAAATCTCAGGCTCAATTTCGGGAAAAGTTAAGAAAATTGAGGCTCAGGCAAAATTATGGTTTTCTTATTAAAAAGAAGTGTAAAAAGCTAAAGATTTCGTTCAGAGAAGGCTTTGAAATCTTGAAAGTGTGCTTCATGAATATTCAGCAGTAGCGAGTCGTCAAGATTTCTTTTTTGGAAGTACTGCTGTGCAGTTTAATTCAACTACATAGCCATTAAAAGTTGTGCTTTGAAAGTATATGTTGTGCATTTCAAGAATGTAGTGTATCTACTTTCTATCTCTCATATCTTATTCTATGTATTCTCTACCTCTCTTATCCTTTCTTTCTTCCTTTGTTGGAGCTTTGTTATAAGCCCCAAGAGCTTTCCCCGACATTGCTTGCTAAACATACGTTTGATGCATCTAACTGTTAGTTATTTGTTGTTTTCAGGAGGTCTGCCTATTTTTGATTTTCTCCATTGAGTATGGATTTCGTATCTGGTCGTGCAGTGCAAACAGCAGCTACATTGGGCCAGTTGGTAGGCGAAGATTCATTCTTAGGCCAATAATGGTTCTAGGTAAGTGAAGAAAATATATTCCCATTGAATTGATCAGATACTAGAATTACATTAAAAGTATTAGACATAACTTGGCAGCAGGACTTGGCAGTTTTTCGCATCTAGTAGCTGTTTTCTAGTGAGTTCATCCCATGGTAAGGTTGTTGAGCTGTTAACTTGGGTTTCATATCTTTTTATTAGCCGAGAGCACTGATCACGCCCGTAAGCAGAGCCGCCAAGAGGGGAAGGCAATGGGGGAAAATTTTCCCAGAACCTTAAGGTCAAGGAGACTCATAGCTCCAAATGCTCCAATATCTAAGGGGCCTCATAAAGATAGGACCAGCAGTAATTTTCTGCAATCAGTTCTCAGAACCTCAAATTTTTCTGCTCATTTCACTGGCAGGGGACCTCGCCTTTCTATTTGCCGTTGGAGCTCTGAAATCTTTCGTCAGCCCTGCCAATTAGAAGCCCAAGAAGTGACAACAAAGACGTTTCGTGGTTTTGGTTAGGCCTAATTCACTCCTTTTTGCCATCCTCCAAATGAAAACCTGGTGTAAAATCTCTCGAGCCATAATCTATGCTGGAACCATACTGTAATATTTGTATAACAGGAGTGTTTCTTTCCCAAGTGCAAAAACATTTTACCCTCCAGAGCAGGTATGTCGAACTTATTTAGGCCCAGAGGCCACAAAAGGCATACTATGACGTCACGCGGACCGGTTAGTTTGACGGTTGCCAAGAGGTTTCTTTGTTCAAGTTTTTTTCTCTTATACTTTGACCTTTGACCTTTCCGTCCGAACGTTATTGTTCGAAAATTGATAAATGCATAAGTCATTAAGTATTGAAGTAGAATCTCAGACTTTGCAAAGAATGTAAGTCCTATCGTGTAACATCCTGTATGTTTTTTGCCTTGATTTGGGTGTGGTGACCTTAGTGCTATCATTGCCAACGATGCAGGTTAGAAATTACGTATACCCATATCTTTATTTATGTGGCTCTTCTGCAAATCTTGAAAGCTGATTACCTTTCTTTCAGATGCCTTGGCTATTATTGCATCTTTTGTGTTGGTCATTACGCTCGCCTTGAATTTCAAAAATGATGAATACAGGTATTATTTAAGTAAACTATTAGGTTTTAAAATAAGATTTCAAATCAAAATTTGTATAAAAGATATAAGGAAAGGCCAATATCAATTGCCATCTTGAAAGGTAGATGGAGGTTGTTAGGTAACATATTGACGTCTTTCTGATGAATCACCAGCAGCCAAAGCTATCCGATTATACTTTGAAAGATCAGAGAAAGGGTTTAGAGCAGTGGTTCCCAACCTTTTTCTACTCCTGCACCCCTAAAAATTTTTTGCTTTGACCTCGCACTCCCTAAATTTTATACTTTGTTCAAGGATAAAATATGTGGAATCATACTCAGGCCCCGTTTACATTATATCGTTTTCATACGAAAACGGTATGGAATCTTTCGTATGAAAGCAGCATAATATAAACGCTATAGTATTTTCCTATGCAATAGTGTTCCTTTATGCCGGATAGGAAAACGGTTCAGTGTAGACGGTAGGCCAAAACGGAACACTTCCATGCCGTTTTTGTACGAAAACGGTATAGTGTAAACGCGGTCTAAATTTTATCAAAGGAAGATGTTTATTTCACTTTTAATATTTGCAAGAAAATCAGACTTTTAGACAAGAAACATCACAGATTAATAGTTAAATAAATTAAATTAAAGTAAATTAAAGTCAAGAACTAGCTTAGAAGCGTTTAGAACGGAATTGAATTTGTCAATATGTAAGAAAGTCAAAAATATGGACTGGAAAGGATGTCCCAGATTAACATTGGGATATACCTGACAATATTAATTGCTTGCTTGAAATATGTACAAGATAATACAATGAAAAGGCTGACTTCCAGAAACTTTGCTAATGCATTTAAACTCAATGACTCTTTTGTTCCAGTTTCATGCTTATGAGTCTTTCAAAGCATGGAACTATGTTGCTGATCTGCCTGTACATTCAAGCGATATCTAGTTTTTATCGCAATTGACAAAAAAGTGCTAAATCCTGACTCAAATAACCATGTTGTTGCAAATGGAATGAGTACAGCTAGTGCAGTTTCACAAAGCCCTTGAAATGAAACCATAGCCGAGCATCAATTCCAGGGGTTTGGAAAGTTTTGGAGAGGTCTACGTAGAAATAGGTAATGCCATTTTGCAGCACCTGGAAAGTTTTCGAAAGGATAGGTATTTCAAAATGCCTATGGAAAAGTTTTGGATTTTTATTTGGGAAAATTTTAAAGTATCCTAGAATGGATGTAGGATGGTTTTGTATTAAGCACCGTATATGTTATGTTTTTTCATTTCACTATTTATGATATAAAACATAGTCTAGCAAAAAATTATAAAATATATTGTTGAAAATAGCGTTTTCCTATTTTTATGGGATTTCTTAGTGCAAATGAAAATAAGTCATGTTTTTTTAAAGTTGGTTGTTTGGCTGTGGAATAGTTTTGGAAAAGTTTTGGAAAGTTTTGTAAAGGAGTTTATACCAACTCTGTTTTACTGCCAAATTTATGAATTTAGCTTTTGGAAATGGGACCTGTAGCATTGTCTTCTCCCTTGTGGTACACCATTTGTTTTCTCATATTTATTTCGCGGTATTTCCTTACTCTTCTGTTGTCTAGATTGGATATAACTTAGTGTCGTTTTAACACCATATTTGTTATACTTTTCATTACTTTATTAATGATATAAAGCATGGTCCACCAAAAAGTCATAAAATACAGCATTAAGAAAAGCTTTTTTGTGTGTTAATTGGGTATCAAAATGCGAACGAAAATGTGTTTCATGGTTTTGAAAATTTAGTAATTTGGCTTTGGAACAGTTTTTGAATCATTTTGGAATTATTATAAAAGTAATTGTAGATTTCTAATGGTAGATTATACTAATATAACGCAGAGAACACAACCACTGTGATTGCCTTTAGATCAACAACTGAATCAGAATATAATCTTACAAAGTAACATAATCTAACATGACGTCATAATACAGATAACCAATCACAGTGTAGTAACATCACTACAGTAGTTTGTATGAATCCTGGAATACTCTTTCAAAGCTTTACTCTGGAATGCATTTCATTTCAAGACCACGGTTTGAGCGCAATTCTATAAGATCTTCATAGTTCTACATCATCTGGCATTTTATTCCAATCGAAGACGTATGGATTCATAATCCATTCTTCAGAAGATTGCAGCTTCCCTACATTCATTTTAACTAAGAATGAAAATACTATTAACTTAGCATTGCCTTGACGTTATCGACCTTAGCTTTTGAAAGTTTCCTTAGAATTTCTGTAAAAGTATCATATGCGTAAATGTGCTGAACTTTCCTTAAACTAAGGAGATTTCTTAAAAGTTACAGCCCTGTTTCTCTCACCCCTTGGGATAATGTCTCGCACCACTGGCGTAGAAGAAAATTTTTGAGTTACACCCTGTTTCGTGTGCTATGTAAGTTTGAATTATAAGTAGTAAGTGGACAATCTTTTGTATTATAAAGTTCATTTATGTTCATGTTACTTCTGTGTTATCATCCTGTGTAAATCCTGTTCATCAATAAGCAGCTATTCTTTTTAGCTGAATTGCCAAATAAATATGGCTATTTGCGTTTACCAAGCTCAAATATTTGAGGTCTGCAGCCCCTATACCTCCCCCAGGACATCAGCCCCAACGTATTCCAAACAGATTTCTTCTTTTGCTTCCTAGATTTCTCTTCCTGCTGCAATTGTTCCGAGTTCTAAGAATTGATCGGCATCGTGGTGCATTCGAAACGTTCAAATGTGTCGTAAGAAATCATTTTAAGGTGAGGAAGATTTCAAAAATAGAGTAGTTTGTAGTATTGTTGCTAAGTTCAGATCCTCCAATAGGGAGAAGGCGAATTAACCCCAAGATCTCACTGTCTGGGGTCACATAAACCACAGGGCCTAAAGGTCTAGGGTGTCGTTAGGATTTAGGGGGCTCTGGTTAAATAAATAAGTACTTCCTTTCCAATTTGAATGCGCCTTCCAAAATATAGATGTGTCATCAGAAATTTTTTCAAATTGTGAAAGTTTTTCACAAATCTCCCAAGCTTATGTTAGTAGCTATCCTTGCACCTATAGATATTCCTCTTTGAAGTGCCTAGGTTAGCTTTTAAGTTCGTCTCTTTCGTATACCCAATTATATATCCAAAACTTGCTGTCAATGTGTCCAATAGGACGTAGAATGCAATTACGATAGAAATGCGACAGGCCTGTGTAATTATTGAATGGCTGTTTGACGTCACTCATTTGATTCAAGAAATAGGTTGAAGTTTTCGTTTCTTTTTCTCTGCAAATGTCTGTCAGCTTATCATATCTTTTCTTTTTGCCCTCCCGGGATTGGAAAATGGTAGCTCGATCAGCCATAACTAGACTTGCAAATTCATCCGTATTCATCCGTAATTTTCGTATAGAACTCTGAGCTAATCGTAATTATGGCAAATACCCTATGTCATTGAGAGAAAAATTGCTACCACGACCCCCTTCTGAAGACATAAAACTAAGTTCACGTGAAGCATTCAGTTTTGTTGGTTTTTGTGTTTTTATATTTTCGTAACATCTATCATATTAACTAAATATTGTACATACTAATAATTTTTCATTATCACAATGCTCTTCATGTCTGGAATTTTTATTCAAGTCCACAAATTTACCATCCATTTTGTTGCATTTCTCGTTTTCATATAGGAGCTTTTAACCTGTTGGTACATGGGATTCATCGTCATAATGTTTTTAAGCTACTTGACGTACGCTGATCCTACTCCTGACTCTAAAGGTACAGTTCCGGACCTTGCAAGTGGATTATATTGGGGTGTGGTAAGTCAAATGTATTTTGTTAATAATCAGTAGTTTCGAAACTCTTCTGTGGGCGGACTAATGACTCTAAAAGTACGAATAATCTAAACCAAGCTTATTAATCCAAACCAAGCTTATTAATCCAAACTAAGCTTATTAATCCAAACTAAGCTTATTAATCCAAACCAAGCTTATTAATCCAAACTAAGCTTAGTAATCCAAACTAAGCTTATTAATCCAAACCAAGCTTATTAATCCAAACTAAGCTTACTAATCCAAACCAAGCTTATTAATCCAAACCAAGCGTATTAATCCAAACTAAGCTTATTAATCCAAACTAAGCTTATTGATCCAAACTAAGCTCATTAGCCCAAACTATGCTTACTTTTGGATATCAGTTCCTTCATTGCATCATAAACAAATACAAATAACCTTGGTAAACTGGCTCCCAGATCTCCCTTATACCAAAGCACCTCGGCCCTTTTGCTCGTGATACGGGCAGCCCTATTTCTGATTTCCATCTTTAAGTTCGTTAGTTTTGCAATAAGCAACTTTCACATGTCACATGTCCATTATGTAATCTTACCTCTGATTGGCTGATCTGACTTGGGGGGCAAGCAGCGGGAGAGAAAAATATATGGCCTGGCATAATAATGAGTTTGTTAGTTTTGCAATTGCAAACACGGTTGATCTATAGATTGAACTTATAATCTCTGGATTTTTCATCTCCTGCCTGGTTGGGAATTGAATTTGGGCCTAATCATGAAATGAACTACAGCTGCAATGCAGAAACTCTTTGTAAAAGCACCGGAGCTTGCGTAACTAACCTGACCTATGAATTTGGAAAACATTTCTTCGTGGCTTACATAATCTGTGATAATATAGTTCTATTGAATATGACTAGAACAGAACAATGCCGAAGGAAAGTAGCGAAGGAGACTTCAAAGGGATTTATTTTCCTCTAACCCTACGATTATCTCTTCATTCTTTAGTTTAATTTCTCTCATTTCTCCAAGTCCTACTACAGTATTTGTTACGTGCTTTGACCTAGTTCGTTGTCTATTCCCATTCAATATGCCCATTGTCATGTTCTCATATTAGGAATTACTGTTCCTTTTAGGTTTCTATGACGACCATCGGATATGGTGATGTTTCCCCGGCAACTGGACTTTCAAAATTGGTTTTATGTATATTTGCTTTGATTGGTGCTGGATTTATCGCTATGCCTGCGGTAAGTACCTAAATTATACATTATTGGCTCTTGACTCGGGTTTTGCACTGTACTTTGTTAATTACCTGCCCTTTTTTTATAAGAAAAAAGTTTGTAAGAAAAGAGGCTTGAATGGTCAAGATTTTAAGAAAATTTTGGGAAAATCACGAGGCTCAGTTCCCAAAATTTTGTGTTTTTATTGGCCAAAAATCAATATTTCGTCGTTATTGCATTCAAAATGTTAAAGATGGAGTTAAAACTCAAGTATACAAATATTAATGACGAAAGTATAACTCATTTTAGCCAGTTTATTTCAGTAAAAGCTTAGAAAAATTTAAGAAAATCTTAGGCTCAATTTCGGGAAAAGTTACCAAAATTGAGGCTCAAGCAAAATTATGGTTTTCTTATAAAAAAAGTGTATCCAACATGAAATGACAGTTGTAGAGAATATTTGGGGTGGGACAGTCATCACGGCAAAGTAAACGAAGTCATTTTCATTAAAATTGGTTTTACAGTTTTTCAGCAAATTTCTTTCAAATTCTGTTCTTTGCTCCATTTTTATGAACTGAATGAAAGCCATCACCAGGAAGGCTACTACTCATGGAACCTCTTACAATGCACTTTACCTCCAGGAAAATACTTCTGGAAAATGTAGAAACTCTGGAAAACTCTAGAAGTCCAGGTTTTTAGATAAAGTTGACATTTGATACGTCAAATACCCACCCAAAAAGAGCAAAATTTTCTCCTATTCTTTAAAGGGGTGTTTTCCATCGTTTTTTAGATTATGTTCCTAAACTGCTTTCAGGGTGCCCCCAGATCCGTTTTCCTCCACTACACCTACTTATCCACCCAGCTACTTAGCAACTAGGCAGTTTCTCCTTCTACTCAACTGTTCTGACTCCACGTTAATTGAAGTAGCTCTTGTAACAAAATTATTATGCAACACATGGTCAGTATGGAAAAGTGGATCAGGTTCTCTTAGAGAACTCCTAGGAAAGTCCTAGAAAACTTCTGTAAAGCTCCTGGAATTTCATTGCAAAAGTTGATTGGCCTACCTGAAACACAGTGTTGAACTTAGGGATGCATCGTCGATATTTTGATTAAGTAATCTTAGAATAGTAGTAACCAGTACCCTAACATTGTGCAAGCAGAGAGAGCATGAATACGTAGGTAGAGATAAGACCTGAAATAGGAAACTATGGTGTGATCAATAAGCATTTGTTTAAGCAGTTATTTAGTATGAAAAGGTAGTAATTTAAAGCCAAGTGTCAGCAATCCATCATCTTGTAATGTTCCTTCGGTCACATAATTCTTTTTATAGATTTTCTAGAAATTTGAAGGCTTTTGTCAGTTCCCTATTAATATAGGGTGGGAAGTGGTTGCTCATTCAGCCACCATTGGAAATGTGGGTTGAACTGGGGAGCTCTTGCACAGTTCTTTCCCGAAAAAGAAGATATAGGCTGGAAAAACAGATATTGTAATCCAATCAAATTTTCCTATAATCTCAAGGTTTAGGGACAGGGCCTTGTATTATTTCACAAAGATACTAACTTAGCTCGTGATGCATGCTTGTAGCCTCTTTTCCACTTTTTAGGGAATTATAGGCTCAGGGTTTGCGTTGCAAGTCATCGAACAAAGGAAGCTGAAGCAGAAAACAAGAAGACGTCGCCCTGCTGCTGAACTTATACAGGTAATCATAGGCTTGAGTACTGTAGGGTAGAGAGTGCGCTTGCACCCACCTTTCAAGTAAATTTAGGTAAAGTGCCCCTTTGCAGCTTACAGAGTTGCCATTTTTTCTTACTAGGGTGGCCCTTAAATGTATGTGTCCCCACTTCATGATTGCTTCGTGCGTCCCTGCAGTACTTGAAAAATCCAAATTACCGTTGTTATTGAGTGAAAATTACTAGAGGAGGTACTAAAAATTTTTGAGAAGAGATTGGCGAACAGATGGAAATGGGGGGGGGGGGGAATTGCAACGTA
>WIPJ01067655.1:689248-703658 GCA_018155075.1 Cassiopea andromeda
TATAGGTATATAAATATTTATATATATATATATAATGTATGTATTTATTTATGTATAATGTATATATGTATGTATTTATTTATGTATATAGTAATGCTTGGGTGTTCATAGGCAGCATGCAGCGTCCTATAAAAGAGAACTGGAGAAGTGCAGCAGAAGTATTAGAAATTGATTATTTTTCGCATGGAGCTTAGGTTGTCTAGCGTTAGTGAGGGACTTGCAGCTAATACTTTCGTTATACGATTTCGTTTTCCAGGGAGTTAACTGTTGGCGAAAAGCATGCATTGGGATTTATCAGAAGGCTGAAACTCAATGTTGCTGTGCGAAATTTCAGGGTAAAAACTCCGGTTTTTCTGTTTTGATACTTCGAGAGTGGCAGTGCTCTTATTTCTAAGGATATTCCTTTAAACTTAGGAATTTTTCGCCATTCTAGGGACATTTTCAAGGACGTTTAGAACCTAAGAAAATGTAAAGGAATTCTGCAGAATTGTTAGAGAGTAGCAGAACTGCTATTCTGCCTGGAATCTCTAATCATAACTTTCATTTTTGGCTAAAGAAGCTGAATCACTATCTGCAATTATGAAATTATTGGTTGTAAAATTGGAAATCTTGAAAGCTTTAGATGAAGTATTATCGTGTTGTATCGTCTATGTTAATAAGTCTAAATTCTTCTAGCCCCAGAAACTATCAGGGCTGCACTAACGATTCTTGGACTCCTGGGCACACTAGTATTATGGGCTGCTCTCTCGCACACATATTTAAGGTGCTAAATTAACTTTTTTTTCGCTGTGAGAGATGGATAATTATGGTATGAATGTAAAAATATTCACCTCCATGTGGGTAAAAATCTGCCTGTAATCAAAACGTGATATTTTCTGAATGCACCACGATCGCAAAAAAGATTCGAATGGCTTTTGACAGATTTTACACTGGATTTTTCATTGATGGGAATTGAAATTGAAGATCCTGGTCACCTATTGGTTAAAAACCGAGAAGATTCCCCTATTGAGGAGTTCACCAACAGCCAATCAAGATTTGTCCACTATGCAGCTGAGGGAAAGTATTTGTAGATAGAAATTCAGAGGCATTCGAAAAGTCCATTAGAAGTTACTGTGATTTAATTAGGTTTGTCGCCCACAACCTTACTTATCGATTGGGATGTTGCTAGTTATGGACTACATGTTTGTTTAGTTTCCTATACAACACAAACGGTTCTTATCTTTGACTTAGTTTTCACATCGATTTCTAAAAATCCACCAGAAGATTTTGGGCCCCCATTTGTTTGTGGGCCTCTGGGCACAACTCGGTGCGCCCTGTGGTTAGTGCGGCCCTGGAAACCATACAGCCTGGAATTACCCTCCCTCGAGAGAGCCCCGTGAAAGCGACTGAGCTTACTACAGTTTTGATAATTGCACTGACTGATATTGTGTCTCAGTGGTTTGATTCAAGTTTTCCATACTTATAGCAAGCACTACGGCCATTTGATGTTAAAGACATTTTGGATAAATTTGCAGCTACACATGTTGAAATTTTTGAAAGGATTAAAGATGTGAAAAAGAGGTGAATTCTGTCCTATTTTATCTTACGATCCAATAGAACAAAGTATTCTAATAATTTACTATAGCTGGTTAACGGTGAATATTTCTTGAAGCAGAGGTTCCATATATTCTAGACATGTTTCTGAGGGCCTGGCCAAACGACTCGATTTTTCACTCGATGTTTTCCTCAACATTTGATCTCAAAGTTGAGGGGTGGTTGAGCATGTGTGGCCAGACGACTCGATTTTTCGCTTGACTTTTCTCTCGACTTTTCAACTATTCATATTTCCGCAACATGTGTCAGCTAAAATATTTACCATCACTTATATTTGCCGGCCAATGAGACGCTACTGCGCATGCTTTCTCTTGACTTCCTCGAGAAGGTGGCCAAACGGCTCGATTTTCACTCAACAACAGTTCTTTTGCTCGACCTTTTGACAAAGATCAAACTCACTCAACATCACTCGACTCCACTCGACTCACTCAACAAGGTGGCCAGACGGCTCGATTTTTTGCTCGAGTTTTTGTCGAGTAAAAGATCGAGTGAAAATCGAGTCGTTTGGCCAGGGCCTCAGCGAGATAGACAAGGACTGCGACTATTTTCTTTAGGCCATCTTGCTGCTTTTCTCCTTTGATTTTGGTCTGATTGTTTTGATTTTCCTGTTCTAGAGTTGACTCTACAAAACAGAATCAAGGTAAACCAATTTTGAAACTTCGTTTGTAGTCTTTAATACTAATTAACTCCAAAAATTAACTAGTTTGCCCTGATGTTGTCTCACCAATTAATTATTGCAGTTGTTCTCGCATTATCGTACATATTCTGTAAAGACGTTCTGACACCTAATGCCTTAAATTTTTAAACCTCTAAAATTATCTTTTAGATTTCACTAACGGTAGACTTCAAAGAATAGAAGACCAGGTGAGTTCGTTCTCCTATTTTTTACTAAGCTACACCTGTAAATAGGGATACTCCTCAGCCTATTTTAAGGAATCATATTTGGAGTAACAAGTGTGGAAGGGAACATTGTATTAGCAAATCTCCCTTTGAATGTAGAAGTTCTCCATTTCTAGATATAAAATTACGGATGAAGTTATTGATGTGCTTTTGGACTTTTTCAATAGACTGTTCATTCATGTATCAGAAAATTAAAAAGAACTAGGGAATTATCTACTGGGGGTCAAAAATTTTAAAATACTGTAGCTGGAGGGCAAGGATCAAAACTGGGTGGGTAATTGCCCCATAGTTTATATGTTAAGAGAGGTTCTAGGCTATTTGATGTCTTATGTTATACCTTTCGATTAAGTATCGTATACTGTTGCATGTATTGGCACGGTCAACTGTAGATCAGCAAGAGGGAAAAATGTTTTCAACCAATCAGCTCATTTGTTTTACATTATCAATTACCAATCAAAGTATGCAATAGACAATGGCAGATGAAGAGAAAATAACTTCTGATCGGATTCGAAAGCAAAGACCAAATCACAGGCCTTTTGCTTTGGAGAAAAATAGCTCTCACAAAAAACTGGTGTTACAAGTGATATTTCACTTTTCGGGGGAGATTTTTACATTTTAGGGTCATAGATATATTTTTGTAAAAATCTACTGTAAATGATTTCTTGTTCAAGAAATCTTGTTACCTAACCTTCATATTGTACTATAATGTCCTTTAAATGCCTTATTCCCTCACTACATTTCTGTCACCCAATCAAATACTCTTCGATACCAAACCATCTGTAAGTAATGAACAGTCCCTCATTGTAGCTTGAAAAATTCCATGGCTTGAGTTTGTGAGAGACAATACCCCTCCAAACAAGCCTCCACATTTTTACTGTTTTCTTCGTCCTCTGCCTTTAAGTCAAAGAGTTTATAGCATAATAATCAAAGGGGTTTACTTTAATTTTCAGGTATATGCTCTCTCCAAGCAAATGGATGATGTATCTGTATTGCTTAGTAAGCTTGTGGCTGACAAATACTCCGAACCAGAGCATGAAGAGTCTCACGTTTAAGTGAATGCACCTGAAGTGTTCTTATACCTTGAAACAGTACACGAATAATTATAGAATATTCTCAGTAGTTTATGTGCTGTACATTTAAGCTTCATCCATTAGAGTTGGACAACATCAACCACGTTTTTATTTATATTGCTATTGGGATATCCTCTGTACAAATATTGAACTAGATACTTCCTCTTCAGATCCATGACATGAAAGGTCAGTTCTTATTGAGGCATGAAGGGGAAAGCATAGCATGGATAACCAATGCTTTAGACTATGTCGTTTACCTCATTCAATGAAAGTTATGGGGCACATCAGTATTTCCTTCTAAACGATGACTTCCCCATTACATTTTTCACTGCTGATGGAGCAAGTCTTGATTTTGAGGTTAGGAAATAGCTTTTGGGTTACACCCAATAGAGTTCAGCAGTAATGACGTCACGAAAATCTTTTTTAGAATTTTTATATTTTGACCCCACGGAGTGAGAGAGCACCATAAAATAGACATATGTTGACAATTTTAGACGAATGTTATCAAAATGGGATGAATTACGACCATTTGACGATCGGAAGAAACTTGCCATACAAACCACTGTATTTTTCTCCTGGTTCTAAACGTTTATAATCATCCTCAAAATACAGTGATTTAATAGGGAAAATTTCAGCATTCAATTGCCTATATCTTGGTCATTATTTTTCAGAGCGAGCTGAAAGTTTTCAATAGACGCTATTTCTAAGCGCTTTTTCAGAGCTTAAAGCCATAGTGAAAATGTTCTAGGAAAATGTAATTTTTGTGACGTCACACTAATGTACTCTACTACTGCTAAAGAACGCCTTCAGAGCGTACATTCATTTTAAATCATGGACAGGATGACATATTCCCGAATGAAAAATGATTTACTTGCTAAGAATGGAGCGTTGGAGGTTATCGCACCCTCATCCCCCCCAGTAAATTCGGCCCTGCCGAAGGTGCCCCAGGAAGTGATACCATTATTTTAGGTGTATTTATTATTTGTATTTTAATGTTATTTTCTGTAATCCTAATGCATTTATAGCTATTGAGTACTTAAATTTTTATACGGACAGTTGTTGCGCGTTTTATATCAACCTTTTTATAAGATAATTTTGGCTTAGCCATCGGTGTTTGTATTAGCACTGAGGAACAATACACTGCAGGCAGTTTTAGTTTTTCTTAGCAAATATCAAGGTCTTTCCATGCAGGTTAAGAAGTTATCGTCATTGTTCTAAGTAGCCTGTAGCTTCGTATAGAAGGGGGATATGGTATAACACATTTGTAGAAGACCCCCCTCCCTATAATGTTTTTTTGTCTGAAGTGCATAATAGTATTATAATACAGGCTGTGCTTCTTGTTAAAAGGAAGTTCTATTTACGAGCTGCTTACTTGATGGTACACATTTTTTATAAGAAACCTAGCTCAAGGCCTAGTACTAAAGTTTCTTAAATTTTGGCCACATATTTTAGTTCTAAAAGTTTCTTAAAAGTGTCTTAATTTAGCAAACCAAATTTCTGTGACAGCGTACGCAGAACGTGAGTGTAGCAAACTTTTGCCCCATAACAAACAAAATACGTCAGTACGAGTTAGATTATAAAGCAATGTCATATTCACATTGTTTTGGTACAGCTTTACGTTGAACCCAGGTAACGATTTCAATATGTTATTTGTCTAAAGTTTCTTAGCACTTTCCTTGTAGTTCTAAAAGTTTTTTTAATTTTAGGCCATCTAGTACTAGGTTGCTTATAAAGTGGTTTCTTATAAAAAAAACGTGTGCAAGTGCTCTTCAAGCTTCCCTTCAACATATTTTTCAGTGCTGTTCATGTTTCAGTTAATTTCGTAGCTAAGTTACTGGGAGTTTCATTTGCAATCACTGCATATCTTTTCGAAGTTTACGAGGAGCAGCTAAATTAAATCAGCCGTCAGCAATGCTGTGTATGAACTTCTGAGAGCTTCTTAGGATTGACTCCGCCTTTTGGATCAAATGTTGTCTGTGGTGTGAAAATATTGTTAAACAGGCTTAGGTAGTTTCGTCCTACGCTCTTGGCCAAGTCCTACGTTTACATAATACTTCAAATCCTATCTTGTTTATTGTTTTGGTATGTAGTGAGTAGGATTATATTCCGAGGTGGAAGCGATGTTTTTAAATACCATGATGTTCTAAGTCATAGTTGTTGCATTCAGTAGTTTTCAATGAAATGAAGCTCATTTTTATCTTTTCCTTATCTCCGTGCCCTTGTGGCCAAGTACACTCTTTTTTTTATAAGAATAAAGTCTATAAGAATGTTGAGGCTCAAAATTGCTAAAATTTAAGAATAATTTAAGAATATTGCCAGGCTCAACCTTCATCAAAACTAAAATATTTTGTTAATCGAATCAAAGCTTTATACGAGAATGGATGGTTCATGGGACAAATCGAGTACTTCAATAAAACTCTTGCCAAATATAGGGTTACGTCTTCAGATGATAGCGAGGACTACATTGGCATTGATGATATTGATGGAGTTGAAATAATGCTTTTGGACTAAAACCGTATTTTGATTTGTTCTGTTTGTTCTCGTTGAAATTTATGATGAATCAACACAGCAAAAATGATTTAATATGTTTCTTCGATCTTAAGGCGAATTTACACCTTGTGTTGAGCTAGAAAAATTTAAGAATGATTTAAGAATAATCTGAGGCTCAAAACCGAAAATTTTTAAGAATATTGAGGCTCAGAAAAAATTAGGTATTCTTGTAAAAAAAAGAGTGTACCAAACTTCGATCTGGCCTGGTTTGCACCTGACCTGAAACCAGTTGTTCACTTTTTTCCTCAAAGAACCCCTTTCTTTGAGGAAAAATATTTGACGTAGTGAATGATACCCCCGAAGGCTGACAAGAATTCTACAACTACAGATTTGATACTGTAATGTTTTATTTTGGTGCAAACTTTATGTCTGATTTTTACCTTTGAATTTTTGTTCTTTGTTCGTTTTCTATCATTTATTTATCTACAATGCTTTGTTTAGTTATTTCTCAGTTCTATTTGTTTTTGTGAGGGGGGCTCTCCCTCGATTAGTTAACCTATTTGTAGAGGTCCTCCTAAATTAATCTATCCTTTTTACAGTTTTGTCATGTTTATCTTGTCATGTATTTAACTGTATTGTAATTTACTTATGGGCTAATAAGCCAATGAAACTGAAGAACTGAACGGAAGATGTTCGACGTGACATTATTATTCATCACTACATAAATTTCAAATCATCACTGTACATTTCTGTTTAGCAACTGCACAAATTGGACGTTAGAATATTGTGTGTAATGAACCTAAATAGCTATTGACAATTTAGGAAATTCTCTACTTTCATAAGCAAATATTTGTCAATACTTCATTAAGAGAGAAAAATAGTAGTCAAAACGAGGTTTCTGAGAAATCGGACTTTTAGCAAGCGCAAAAGTAGCTACTTAGTCCAATTTCAGAGATCTCATTGGACAACAGATAAATTGGCAACTTCAAGACGCAGTATAAGAGGCCAGTGAATCTCAGTCTTTGGGACTCAGTAAAGATTTCTTTGTCATGCTGTGTCTCTTGTGGCCTAACATAGAAAAGAACAAGATCAAATGCCTCTGCGTCGTAAAGGAAAAAACCCACCTTTCCTGAGTCAGGAATTTTTTATACAGAATCATGGCGACATCGCCTCATGTTTTTGTATGGTTTTCTTAGTTGGATTGATGTTTCAGGTAGGAAAGAGAACTTTTTTATGCCTAGGCCACTTGTTGTTGTTGCTTGTTACGTGACGTGTACTTTATTGATCTCAAGGCATTTTATAGTTCTTGTTTGTTTATCGCTCTTTTTACTGATAATTCCCATATATATTAAAAGCACGTTCACAATAGAGTTACGTTGTTTGTAGTTTTTGTTGCTAGCAAACTGATATTGTTGTGATAGACTTTGACGATGTACCTTGAGGCTTTCACTTACAGTTGCACATGGTAGTGCTTTGTGAAATTATATACAGTTTTTGGCGTATTTGCCAAACTTCAATCTCATGTCCTTAGCTGTTAAGCACCCTTTTCCCAGTGTTCTTTTGTCTCCGAATCTGACTTTAAGAATTTGGATGTTATAAATTCCACCAACTCTTTTATCTCGGTTATGCTACTTTTAGGGAACTCGAAATGCAGCATCGGTATTTATAGCAATCCAGCATAATGTTACTCAGAATGCTAGCGGTAAGTACCATACAGCCTTAGTAAATATGTCTGTTTTGTAGTTTGCTGCTATGATTCGTTTGCTCTGTGCCACCATTGTTGTTGTAGTACATGAACTCATTGGCTTGTTTTGTTTGCATGGGGATAGTTGTTACTAGGAGGTATATTATATTCAGGTTATTACTAGGAGAACTATCTTTGAAAGACATAGATAAATTTAATAGTTCTATCATACCCAAGTAGAAAATATCACAATGTAAAAACTATTTAGTTTGTGCAGAAGGCCACTGTTATTTGGCAACAATCTGCATTTTCTTGATGATGAATGTAAAACGCTATGTGTAAAATAGATTATGAATAGAATTGCTAGTATTTTGAACTCTCGAATGCTGTTTTTGGTTGCCTTTTACACAAGGTTCCCCACTTTGATGGCTTTAGGTGTGTAGAAAAAGTAGGATCATTTTTTTGGAAAATGAGTGGCTACAATCCATAGGTCAATATATTTTTTGTTTTTTTGTGTGTCTCGTTGTTTTTTGGTAAGCATGGTTTCTAATGTTAGTTTATACCTATTTTAGAAATCTGTAGATCCTTGGTAATGCATGGTACTAGTATTATTTTGTTTTACTTCATAGAAAGATTATTAGATGAAAGATACACTCTCAAGTTGAAATGCAGCTAGATCAATGTTGCATGGCAGCAAAGTTAATGAATTGTCACAGGGTGTCCAAGTCTTCATGTAATATCTAGCTCCTATATGTACTTTTTCTTCTAGATTCATCAAATGTAAGAGCTTTAGATGTTCTCTACACAAATGGATGGAAGGATCTGTGTGGAATAATATTCCAAATGCTCTGTTGGGTTGTTGTTCAAGCAGTCATCCAGGAGTATGTCTTAGATGTAAGTTCATTGAATTATTGTTCTTGCTGAGTGCCTAAGAATGGATATATATATATAAATATATATATATATATATATATATATATATATATATATATATATATATATATATATATATATATATATATATATATACACCTTGTGTCCACATTATAGTCAAGTCTTTTGATGAAGTGTTCAAATTATCATTTTAATAATTAATGCAGTGCGAGAATTAGGGTGAAAAATATTTACGTTTGTGAAGACAACATTGTATTAATTATTGTATCATTATAGAGCTGTGTAATAAGATATAGCATAGATTGAGCACCTTTCTGAGCCACTAACACAAAACACTTTTTAAAATCACAATCCAGATAACATTTTGCTGAAGAAATTTTGTATAAGTGTTATTAAGATCCTATCTGCTCCAAACTCCCCACGTCTTTGTTAGTGTAGGTTTGGCTCATATGTGCTATTCTCAGTTATTCTAGTCAAGGATTTTCAGATAGCATATTGACAACAGAAAATATATGTTCTGAAGTGCCACATTTGCATAAACATTTGTGTATTTATTAACTTATTTATTAAAGTGTAGCAGATGAAGCTAAATATGCCATAGAAAAGAAAGTGCTATACTGTTTCTTGTTTTGGGTTGGAATCAGTTTTCTACTTTTAATCAGATCATACTGATGTTTAGATAAATATGAGAAACATCGATTTCACTACAATCTATGAAGTCTAGATGTAAACCTTTGGTAAAGGGATTATTTTTTGTAGAAAATTAATAGAAAGCTGCACATGTCAAAGACAAAAACAAGCAAGTTTAATGACTCTGGGAACATGCTTCCAGTCTTCATTGCATCTGTTGTTGTTGGTATTGATCTCATCATGAAGGTTATTTTTGACATTCAACTTCCATTACCATTTCCCTATGACTGTTTGCATCTACAATCTCTGTCAAAAGTCTTGGAACACTTGCATTATTTCTGCTGCTCATTTAGTAGTATCCCTATCTCCCCCTCCAAACAATATTGTTATATATAGTGTTGACAGGTACAGACCCTTCTCTGACAAATAGGCACTTAATTCAACATTGCTTTTAGGGGAGAGGGGATTTCAATCATTTGACATGAATAAAAAAACCATTTTTATCAGAAATTGTGCATTAATTAATTGGTGTTCCAAGGACTTCTGGCAGAGATTGTAGATCACACCTATTAATGACTTAGGATATGCTTCTATTTCCACTCCCCCTCTCCCTTTTGATTCTCCCCTCTCCACACTTTCCTTCCTTCTCAATTTGTCTCTCCTGGTCACTCAATGTAGAAGTGGTGATTACACAATCGTGTTTCAATAAGTATGGCCTAGTGAGATTTTAATTTTAATTTTGTTGTAGGAAAACCTTATTCCAAAAATCCAAGAGATGTGGACAGGGTATCCACACACAGAGATGTCGTAAGTATATTTTGCTGTTCAATTTAGTAGAATAATGTACAATTTTATTTGTTTTCTATTTTTGTAGTTGTATACAGATGGTATTTAGGCAGGTCACCATGTTGGATGCATGCCTTACTCAATATGCATGATGCATTGAACTCAATTCTTAGTTTGAGAAATTGCCACTTAGGATTGTGCTATGATGTCTCTCAGGCATCATGATTTATTGAAGCACATGTTTTGACACTGCATTTTTTGCTTGCTAAAGTACCACATTCTTAAGTAGTATTGCTCCAGTAGTGTTTTGAAACAGAGGGGCTTTTCAATTTGCACTTTTATGAATACCATAGCTTGCCTGTGAAGTTTTATGCAGCCAATAGATCAGCATAGCCAGTGCATTATGCTGATCTATTATTTCTACTCTGGGAATTCACTTATGTGAATTTACAATTGTGAGAAACAATGCAGGTTTTCATGGCTCAAGAGTAGCTTTGACAGTTAGTGGGATGTTTTATAAATTTTAAACATAAGGAAGTGCTGTGCTTAATTAAGTTCATTAGTGCATCAAATGATGAATAATAATTGCTACCCTCCATTGGACACAGCTCCTGCTATTAATGATCAATCACTTTCTCTAAATATTATTGAAAGCTCTGCATTTTTGAAAGATATTTATGATACTCCTAAAACAGAAAACACATTATAGTTCCTAGGTGCAGGATTAGCTGTTTTATATGATAAAAGTCCTGCTCCATTTGTGACAAATAAACTAATACTTGTAGGTGGGATATTATTTAAGTTGGACTGCTTAGCCTAGTCTGAAGAGATCCACCATTACCAACTTTGACTGTATGAAGTGATTGATCTATGAAGTTCTTTGTTGCTTCTTGCTTTAATTTATTATTAATATAATTTCTTGTCCACCTGATTACATTTTTGATTGGCCAACTGATTAATTGAATCCATGGCTACTTTGTTGTCTGATTACTTCTTTTTATGACTGCATATTTAATGATGTCTATTTCTGGATTGATGATTAGATCTTGTTTTGAAAACACTTGGGCCACCACACTCGTCTTAGGTTTTCAATGATTGTATGTTTTGTCTTTATCTATCACACTTGGCTAGGAACTCACTAGCACATCTAAGAAACACATTTAATTACTGCACCCTATGATTATTAAGATGACATTTTCTTTTTTTGATTTTCTGTCCTTTGTTTTTACCTTTTTGCTTTATGTGTTTGAAGCACTACTTGGTTTTTACTTAAATTGTATGAAGCCTGTGCTTTTCACCTTTGCCTAGATTTATGCTGAAGTTGTTCTTTCTTCTCCAAATTTCCTATTGGATACACATGTTCCCAGAATTATACTTTATGAAAGCAAGAAAGGTATTGTATTGTTTTCATCACAGTTTTTATACCTTTGCTTTCCATGAAAGGGATTAAACATATTTTTGCATCTATGCAAGTTAATTAACAGCAAATGGAAATGGACGTTGCTCTATTATCCACCTTTTTGACGCAAAGTCCATGTGTTACATGGGGTCACATGACCTTTACAATGGCACGCTATGATTGGTCAAAGTCTTATCTTTGTAAATAGAAGCACAAAAACTAGGACCAGTTTGTGGCCATTTGCTGTGAATGTGAAGAAATCTCTCTGTTAGTGTGAAAACTAAAAAAGTTCATGATGTCAACTCTACGCATCCACCATTGAATGACATAGACAAAATAGATGTTTATGACTTGCGGATGTTCCTGCTCTCAAGAGGGCAGACTTGGAGTTCACACTAGTGAAGGCTTTATAATCAATTTAGGCCATGAAGATAGTGTTGACTTTCCTGAAAATCCTTTTCTTAATTGTATTGCTTGCAGTAGCAGCGTTTCACCACTTTAATTAGATGCAGTTCTTTCCCACAGACTCCTGTCCTATTTTTTGCATCTTTGTTTACAAAAATAAAGGCTCATCCAATCATAGCAGACTATTTGAAAGGTCATGTGACCCCAACTAGCACATGGATTTTGCATCAAAAAGGTGGATTACTTATTAAATGCACATATATTGCCTCAAACTCTTTTGCCTAGGTTCAGAATATGTTTGATACCATGGCTATAACTGCATCACTCCTTCAGCACTTTCTGGGCTATTTTAATTACTATCAGTTTTGTTTTATCACAGGAAGACATCCCAGAGAAGCTAACTCACTATTCACTGTATCTTGCATTTATCTCAGCTGCCTATGTTATGAAGTAAGTGCCAAGAAATAGTTCTGATGTTTTATTCCATATATGAAATGCATCCTTTGATATAATTAGTAATTACATGATTTGGATACAAGTGTAGTACTTTTTGTAAGAATACTGTAAATCCTCAAATAATTTGCAAAACTTAATTTTTGGGTGGGGGCTTATTAAGGAGCTGAACAATCTGAAAGGTATGATCAGCTATAATTTTCTGGTAGCTTTGCCCCCTCCTTCCTCTGAGTTTTTCTATTATTTCTCCACTACATTTCACCTTTGCACACATAAACAGGCATGACATTACCAAATAGAAAGTGGGGGGGGGGGCTGGAAAGTCAATGAAACTGTTGTCATTAATTCATCTGCCTCTTCAAAATCTCTGAGTGGCAAAAAGTGGGGGGCTGAGGACCCCCCAGTGGTGCCATGCTTGATAAATGAATACAATCATGATTGACTACTTTGCCAAAATCTATGTGTGCACAATGAACTTTTGCAAGTGAAGTTGGCCAAGCAATAGAGAAAATTTCTAAATTAGTCCTAAAATCTGCAACCTATGTAATTAAAAACCACTTTGAAATACACCCTGCTGCTGTGTGGCATAAAAATGGAATATTGAGAAGATGTCCTGCAAAAGATCTGCATGGAATTCACACTGGGGTTTGCAGAAACAGCAGTGTTTGAAAATTATTTTAACATAAGGGACCAATTTGATGCATTTCAGAATTCAATTTATAATGTGGATTTGTATCTAAAGCAGAATGTGTAACAGATGTTTTCTTCATACAGCTTCACAAGAATTGCTTTGGTGTTGCTTGTTGTACACTTTATTTCACAAGCTGTCTTTCACATAAGTAGGATTTTGCATTGTGCTGGAAAATCTGAGATAGCTCAGCATTGGTATGTAACTAAAATTCTCTTGGTGAATAATTAATTTCAAGAACTAATAGAGTTCAATAGAGATTATGTCATAAAAATCTATTTTTAGAATTTTCATGTTTTGACAACATGGAGTGAAAGTGCATCCCCAAATAGGCATGTGTTGACAATATTAGATGATTATTGTCAAAAGTGACTGAAATACAACCATTCAAAGACAGAAAACTTGTCATACAAACCTCTGTATTTTTCTCCTGGTTCCAAACATTTTGAACCAGACAAAAAATACAGTGGTCTGATAGGAACCAAATCAGCATTCAATTTCCTATATCCTGGTCATTATTTTCCGATTGAGCTGAAATTTGTCAATAGTAACTATTTCTATGTGCTTTTTCAGAATTTAAAGCCAAAATTAAAATATTCTAAAAATAGAATTTTTGTGATGTCACACTAATGAGCTCTATTGATCATGATTTCTGAGTACTAGGTTTGTTGTAAACATGCAAGCTATAGGCCCATTTATTCTTGAGAAATGCAGAAGGTCCATGTTTCTTATGAAAAAGGTATTTCTAGGTTTCTAGATTTGTTGCCTTTGATAGAGAAAAGGTAGAACACTTTGTAGATAAAAGCCACAAAATTATGATTTTGTTTTTCTAAAAAGTGTGCTGGATAGACTTTTTTGAGTGACAAACTTGCTAATTTTCAGAATTTGTATTATCTTATTTGCTTTATTATTCCTATTTTCATTTAGCTTTACACTTTGGTCATGCTTGTTTGTCTTTGCCCGCCTGATTACAATGAGCTTGGCAATTCTGACATTCTGGTAAGCTGAATTTTTTTGCATTGATATCTGCTTGAGATTAGTTTTTCTACTGCTTTTTTGTTTGAGTATTGATTTTCCTTAGAATTTAAATATAGAACACACCAGGCCTCTTCATTTAAGGCATGCAGTTGTGCACACATGCTTTAGCACATACCACCACTTGGTAATGCATGCACTTCATCACACACCTTGAAAATGTAATTAGCTCATGCCCCTTGACAAATGAATTATGCACCTTACTGTAAATTTTGCCACAAGGTGTGGAATTGGTCACATCTGATAAAATCTTTACTGAGAGGCCTGCAACACACACAACTACACACACACCCACTCACTCACTCACTCACTCACTCACTCACTCACTCACTCACTCACTCACTCACTCACTCACTCTTTCACTCACTCACTCTTTCACTCAC
>WIPJ01067655.1:724319-738777 GCA_018155075.1 Cassiopea andromeda
TTCTTCATATATTCATATTGACATTTCATTCTGAAAAGTCACTGTTTTGTGTATAGTTCTTAATCTTTATATCCAAGTCAAGTGCCTTCCTCTTCTTAGTGATATGAAGTACGATTCTGACCTCATCAAGAAATATAGAAAGGCTTTGGACACAGCCCTGAGAATCTCATGCGTACACAACATTACGCCGATGCCTGGATGCTCAATTCTGATTTGCGATGTGGGTTGGGATTTGGATGCACAGTGTTTTTCTGTAAAGTCATTTGGAAAAACGAAAACGGTGGGTAATGGTTAAGGGTTCATATTAATATATGCCGTGTCCACACTACACAAACTAACCTAGGTTCGCCCCAGGTTAGTTTAATCTAGGGCGAACCCAAGTTGTGTCCACACTGAAGTTTCCTAATTTACAGTGTGGACAGAAAGTTGGGGCAAGCCTAGGTTAAGATAATCTACGCGTGTACAGGAGGCACGTTATTCTGAGTCTTCGTTACAAATTGGAATCAAACAGTGTATATGATACTAACACTTGTAGTTCAATTATTTTCTAAAAATCGCAATGATAACAAAGCTTGCGATACTGTAGTTGAAAGAATGTAGAGGAATTGAGCTTTTGAAAAGAATTTAGAACGTCACTATGCCGCTGCTGATGGAAATTAATAATTATGTATACACAAGCACAATCTACACTCAGAAAAACACTCAAAAGTAACGATCAAATAACTGAAGCCGCCTTTGCGCATGCCTTAAGTGTAAAACTAACCTAGGTTCGCCCCAGGTTGTATCCACACTACATTTTTCACAACTAACCTGGGGCGAACCTAGGTCGAACCCACCTCCGAAGCTGGGCTAAACTAACCTGGAGCGAACCTAGGGTAGTTATGTCCACACTTGGAAAATCTAACCTGGGTTAGTTGAAATCTGGAGTGAACCTAGGTTAGTTTGTGTAGTGTGGATACGGCTTGACTCAGTCGATTAATCGAATGCATGATTTAGTCATCGAAGATGGTATCGAAGAAGAAGAAGTGAATTCGATGTAATGATTTATTTATTTATTTTTTGTTTATTTTAAAATTCTTTACGGAAGGAAGCCCTTCCACAGAGAAGCCGGTTGTCAAGGATCCTTTCCTCTAAAATAGAATTAATAATGTAGGAAAAGTCTAAATACAAATATTAATTTGAGCAACCATCTTCGATATCATAAGAAAATAAATACGAATTTAAAACATTAAAAATGTATTGGAAGCTTAATAGCTACTGAAATATGATAAGATGCCTTTTATAAATTTTATTACTTACTTATCAAAGCTATATCAGAGTTAAATTTGTGATTAGCAAACAGGTTGATTCCTCTAATTCTGTCGAGGCAGAACCGTTTATGCTGAACCTGAAAGGTTCAGCTGTTATTAATTTTAATTACTTACTGGCTCTTATCAAAGTTATATCTGAGTTATATTTGTGATTAGGAAACAGGTTGATTTCTATAATTCTGTCGAGGCAGAACGTTTTACGCTGAGCCTAGAAGGGCACGGTCGGGCATATTGACTGATACAATAGTCGCCAAAAATCCTTGGGACTTCAACAAAAATTATTGAAAAACATAATTCTCTCAGATTTTACTCATGAACCTTACATGCATCCTATCTCCCCCTAGAACATTGTTTTTCTGCTCATTTGACACTATGCCTATTGGAAAGTAAAATGTTTTGAGTACCGCATATACTTCACCCCAAAGCAACATTTTTTAGGGAGAAGAAAGGGGTAACAGTTATAAAGAAGTGTAGAGTGTCCCAGGACTTTTGGTGATTATTGTAGGTTTATTTGATTAGCACTATCTCAGGGAGATAATTTGTAAAAACAACTGAAGCTTAATTTTCTTTTTGGTTTTTGCTTCATTTGATTGATGAAAATTTGCTTTTTCATTCATTGATATTGTGAAATTTCTTTTGCAGGTGCTTGAAATATCTTTGCTGCTGGGATTAATGGCAAAATACAGTTGCGAAGACTGCAAACTCTTGCTTTATAATGACGGAAAGCACATCCTATGTGACATTGAAAATCAAGGGACTATTTTGACTAACCTTGTCAGCGCTAAAGAGCGAGTACAAGTAGGCCATTTCAGCTTCATAGCTTCTTTTTTTCTTATTTATCCATACAAGTAGTACAATTGCAAATATCAGGACGATCCTATGAGGAATAAAATAACTATCTACCCCCATCGTCATCACATTCAATAAATACACAAGACTAAATAACTACAATTACACCAACAATTATTACATACGTTCAATACATACATTCATTGCTTCTGTTCTATCCAGGGGCATCATGGCCATAGCCCCCAAATTTATTCGAAGTCATCGGATTTTCGGATCCGTGTCGTCGGAAAATTTTTGGACTTTTGCTGTTGGTAAAGATAAAGGTTTCGATTTTTATTGGAAAATCATTGAGTTTGCCCCCCCCCTGCTTTGCAGGTGCCACGACCGCACAAACTTTATGCGTAACATTGCCCTTTTGTAAACGAACGGGATACAATGCAGGAGCTGATACGAAAGTGTGCCTGCCTGCTTGAAGGCAGCTTGGAAACTACAACAATTGTTAATTTGAGTTGGTTTGTCTGCATTCCTGATGTATTGTCAGGTCACAGAAATTTTCTATTCTATAAGCCAGATTAAAAAATTATCTAAGGTATAATGAAGTGCAGACCGGACTGATGGCCCAGTGGTAGAGCGTCTGCCTGACAACCGGTAGGTCGTAGGTTCGAGCCCCGGCCGAGTCACACCAAAGATTTTAAAAATGGTACTCACTGCCTTCTCGACTGGCGCTTGACGTATGAGAATGGAGAGGGAAAGTTAAACTCGCGGAGCTACCAGTGGACCAGTACCCCGCTGTAGCTTTCACTGCATTCGCAGACGCGTGGCCTAGGGCTATAGAAACGGAGATAGTCGCCGCCCTATGCGCCATTTGGCGCGGGAAAGGACTTTGACTTTGACTTTGATAATGAAGTGTAAACGTATGTGTGCTGTAATATTGAACAATTAGTTCAAATCTAGCATTATTATCAAACACTTTATGCTCTTCTTTGCAATTCTCTATTGCCTGTTTTGAGCAGTGATTGTTATCAACTGATGGAGCTGTTTTGAACATGTTTGTTTATATGTAGAAATTTCGTGACGAGAGAATGGGAGACAACACTGAGGAATTTTTATTGAACTTGATAAAGGACCGAACCAAGGTTAGATATTATTAACCCCATTTCTTATTGTGTTGCATTCTCCCAGATGTTTTTGTAAGGTTGAAATATTTTTACTTGGTTCGTATCTGTCAATAGTCTTTGAAAGTAAATATTTTATGCACTTTTTGTGAATACCTGTGATTGAGTTAAAGTTCTTCTTCTATCCTTACTTCTCGTATTTTGCTTTCGTTTACTTTCAACTTCAAATAAATATTTTGTTTTGTATTTTAGGTTGATAATCTGATGTACTTCGGCATTTCTCCTTATGTCAGCCCGAAACCACTCGAAGAATTCTTGCAGTCAAAATTCATTGAAAAGTACAGATTATTTGTCAATACAGAAATGCTGTTTGTCAATGTTGACTTACTAGGGTATAAGAAAAGGTATATTTAGAATACATGTGCACGAATTATTTTGGATATTGCCTATATTCCTTGCGTTATTTCAAGCTTATTTGCGTTGCAGAGCATGTTCAATATTTGACTATGCACAGTTACTCTTTTCCAAACTTCAGCCTTTGCCTTAACTGAAACTTACAATTGCTAAGAATTGCATGCGTATTATTTTCTTTGTGGTCTCGTGGATATTATACTGATAATGCTATCTCCTGGTGTTTTGCTCAACTGATGCACCTTTATCAGTAAACTGCCTTGACAGAGTCCCCACGCCTCCTAAAAATCCTAAAATGTCCTAGAAAAAGAAAAATATCCCAAATACTCCTAAAAAACCCTAAAAGTTCAGACATATTTTGCTGTTCTCCTAAGTTTCTCCTAAATTTTTCATAAGTTGAGCTTCTTTTCAGCAGTTTTGTTTCATAATAAATTATTTTGTGATAGTTTATTGTAATAAAGATGGTCAAATCATCAATTCTCTCAAATTCTTTCGTGAATGTATTATTTTTTGAATAGGCATCATGACTTTTTCTGCTATACCAAAACTATTCTGCTATAACGACTTTTTTTTGCTATACCATAATGACCTAAGCTCTTAACAAGTTTCTCTGGAATCTGCAATACCTCCAAAAAATGGGCGAAGAAATCTATTATTAAAAAGGAGTGGGAACTATGCTTGAGCCAGTCTTAATGTGTCATTCGAAAGATTTGCGTTATCATATGGGTGATTCTTCCGATGTTTATCTTAAAGTCTTGATTTTTTTCAGCTTGGGTGATTCCTCTGATCCAAGGAATATTACCATTGGAACGTACAGTGATCAGATTCTAAGGTAAATAAGCTGCCGTTGTTGTGAAAGAGTCACTTTGGCTAGTTCTTAGAGAAGGAATCTCTAATAAAGCAACTTTTTTGCAAATGAAACGTATTATATCAAACATAAAGTGAATTCCATCTGACTAGAACTTCCATGTTCACTTCAACTTCAACTACTTCCCACGTGTTCTATGCGCGGCGCAGACCTAGAGCCCAGGCACCAAGAGCCGTTCATTATGTTTGAAACAGTTTCGTAGTTACTGATCGAAAACCTGGATATATTTTGCATAATGTCATTAATGTTTTAACTAGGGATATGCAATCATTACTTGCTACATTTTGCTAAGAATTTTTCAAATACAAAGCACCAATTTTGCTACTTTTAGATTTGGAACATTAATTTATTGTCATCCAGGCTTTTTCTGTGGCGCCGATTATACGGGGATCTTAAAAATTGGGGTGGTCCAAAAGAGAATGAATTATTATACGTATATGGAAAGGGATCAGTAAGTAGAGGGATAACATTATATAGCTTGTTATGACTTTGACTTTTGACTTTGAGATCATGTTTTAGCCAACAAGGAATTACAAGTTATAGAATAAGCAATAGAAATTACAGTTGATTAATCGATGCAAAAATTGGAAAATGAAATAAGAATAAAATCAACAAAATTTTCCTAATTGGTTGGGAAGGGATCTTATTGCAGATCCATTTATAGACCCTCACCCATCCTATAAGCCAATTCCAACGTATTGAAAATGGTAGCTATTCATTTAGTGAAAATGCTGCAGAGGAAAGGTGCTATGGTGGTAGACAATTGGTGATGCAAAGTTATTTAGTAAGACTCAAACGCCCAATGATGTAAATTCAGCAATATTAGGATTGAACTCATTCCGCTCAGAAAATGAGGTTCTTCGGATTGGTAGATGCGTAGAATTGATGTAGTATTTGTGTGAACAGATAGTTCTATTGCACCACCAAGAACTGCAGTATCGTGTGAATGGGCCTAAATAGGATACAATATGCAAGTTGTTGTGAAATATTGAGATCAGTTTTACGAAGCATCTTCGTGATGAAATTCTGAGATTTCACTTCTATTTCGATTTCAGATTTGTTGCTGAGAGGGGCAATACCACCCTTCTAAGTCACGTGGATAATATTGACTTGGCATTCAACCTAAGGGACATCAAGGTGCATAGTTTCCTAGTTCCTTCTTGTTGTGTGTCTATAGCCTTTTCATTAAATTAAATCTTTATTCTGTATTACTGGGGCTTCTTTCGGAAAGAGCAACCCTCAGTTAATCTTGTAGTTGTATATCCTCGAATAGTGTGAGTGAAAGCAAAAATCTACCTGTCAACAGGCTAGAAACTGAGGAAACTCGATAATAAATTCCGTTAGATCATCAAGTCTTGTGTGTCATTGGGGTGTTTTATGAATCTAGACAGGAGTAGAAGAAATAACCCTCTAATAGGAATTAGTTCTTGCAAGAGCAGCCATAGCCTAGCGGTATAATGCACTTGACTCAGACCAACGCTGTCCTGGGTTCAAGGCCCATCGCAGGCCGTTGGCAACGTCAGGCAGGGCATCCGGTCTTAAATGATCCTGCCAGAAATAAAGTTCTATTAGAGGCACTCCCAACCCCCAAGGGATCGGGGGGAAACGGAGGTAAAATCAAGAAAAAGAAGAAATACCACCTTACTGTTTGCCTGTAATCCTTTCTTATTCTTTTCTGAGCATTTTGCTGCCCCGGTGGTATAGGACATTGCTTGCCTTTGTTCTGCAATGGCATCGATTCTAGGTCCAGAAGAATACACGTGTTTTTACATGAAAACCATCATTTTGCCAGAGCCTCAATTTTCTTAACTTTTCCCAAAATTGAGCCTTAGATTTTCTTAAAATTTTCTTTTACCAAAATAAACTGGCTAAAATGGATTAACCTCGCTTTATTAAGTTTGTATACTCGAATTTGAATTCTATGTTTAACATTTTGAAAGTAATAATGGTGTAATATTGATCTTTGTCAACTAAAACATTTGATTTTGGAAACTGGGTTTTTTGAGATTTTCTTAAGATTTTTTAAGATGTTGGCCATTTAAGCCCCATTTTCTGATAAACGCTTTTCTCATAAAAATGAGCTGTGTACTGAAGTAGCTTTTCTGACAAACAAGGTTCCTTGAAACCTCCTGATAAAATACTGTGAAAATAGACAGTAAAGTACACCAAAAACGTAAAAAAGAAAGGCTTCAAGGTAAGCAATACTACAATGAACCCAGATTTACGTAAATAAGGTAGCATAGCACAATACAGCATGAAAGACCAGCTGAGATTAAAGGCAGTTTTATCCTGGAGGAGAAAGTACACTCTTTTTGTATAAGAACCAGTAAAATTGAGGTTCAGACTGGCTGTTCTTAAGTTGCCAAATTTTGATGCTGAATTGTTCTTAATTTTTTCTTGAGTTAGTAGCGTGTAGGCCATTTGCAAATACATAGAAAGACAATATACAAGACAAAGTTGGATGCTGTGATTGATTAAGCGCGAAATGTTACAACCAAGATGGTCTTTCGTGAATATTAATGTTTTTTATCGAAAAAGTTTGCAAACAATTATAAATAGACAATTTTATTACATTAACTAGTTTCCCTATGAGCAACTAATTTGCGAAAATGAAAGAAAAAAGTCTCAAGGCTGTCAATTCCCCTCAGTTTAACAAGAAAAGGACATTTCGTGTTCATTTATTAGTGGAAAGCTTCTGCATCGTTTTCCAAAAATACTTTTTATGACAAGGCTTCAGGTTCGGCCTTGTTCTTAATTTTCCACCAAATTTAAGGCTCATGTTCTTATAAAAGTGTTCTTATAAAGAAAAATAGTGTAGATGGAAGAGAATGAGATAGAGATGAAGGAAAGGAAAGGAAAGGAAAGATGGCCCTAATTTTCAGTAGACCTTTCATCTCTTCCGTCTACCTTCTCCTCATTTCTCCAGGATAAAGCTGCTTTAATCTCTTATTGCCACATGTTATAAATATGTAGATGTATTATTTACAGCTTTGTATTTTCATGAATTATATATCTTACTTCAGATATTTGGACAAAAGTCAAGTGAAGCCAATTCTGAAGTTTCTTTATCACCAAACGTTGAGCTCGGCACTCCTTGGTGGAGGAATGTACGTGTATTCATCTCATCAACATTCCGCGATATGCATGGAGAACGTGACCTGCTGACACGATACGTATTTCCAGAATTGCGATCACGTGCTATGCAGCATTTCATAAACATTTATGAGATTGATTTACGCTGGGGAATTACCGATGACCAGTCAACTGCGTTAAGGTATTTAGTTGGAACTTTTGCTGCTCTGTTTACTCAAATGCAAGCAGATAGTAGCTTATCTAGATTATTATACAAAAACTTTGGGGTCTGTGTTAGATGGTAGAGACCTTCCCATTGTTCGAGTTAAGTTATGGCTATTTTTTTGCCTATAGAGAGAGGACTTTTCTGTTCAAAATAATCATATATAGATGAATTTTACCAGTAGGCTGTAAAGGGTGCGCCACCCCGACCCAAATATTGCCGTACCATTCGGTAAATTCTGCATTATTTTCGTACCTTTCGGTGAATATCAAAATATTAACTGTGTTTTTTAGTAACAAGATTGTTTTTACAGTCATGGCTTCAGATTTCAGCAACAAGAAGCAAATTTTATTAATGAAAGTGAGATATGGGTGTGACTTTATTATCATGGCTTCTGACAGGCTTGGTGCTCAACACACCTCATATCCTTATACCGCCGGTAATGATCTAAATCGTCCCTGCTAACAGGAGCAGAAATTTCATTTCTCACAGGCACCCCCCTTTGCAGGGTTCGTAGGGGTTTCGGAAAAATTTGAAAAGTTATGGAAATTGATAATGCAATTTTCCAGAACCTGGAAAGTTTTGGGAAAAAGAGGTTTCTCAAAATGGCTATGGAAAAGTTTTGGATTTTTGTTTGGGGCAATTCTAAAATGTCCTGACATGGATATGACACAGTGTTGAATCACACACCTTATGTGATGTGTTTGTTCATTTTACTATTTGTAATACAAGACCTAATCCACCAGAAAAAATCATAAAATGTAGCATTAAAAACTATGTTTTTCCTTTTTTATGGGGCTTCAAAATACAAACGAAAATATGTTTCATGGTTAGGGAATTTGTTAATTTGGCTTTGGAAAGTTGTGGAAATATTGTTAAAGCAGTTTGTACGAACTCTGCCTTTGAACGACAGTTCGATCGTGTAGATTAGGTTAGATTGTATAATACAAATGGGCGATTCCACGCTTAAACATCACAGTTGTGGAGTTTTCAACTTGCTTGCTTGTAGTGAGTCACTTTGGAACCCTATTAAGAGGCCTCATGGAGGCCCATGCACCCCACAGTTCCCCAACCAGTAGGCAAATGACAGAGGGGATTTTGAAATTTTAACACAGCCGCAAAAACAGTATTTTCTAATGTTTAAACTTTTCTATTACATTTTCAAAGCCTGTAATGTCGGTTACGTCATATCTTTAATGTCCGTTACGCAAAACTTTTAAGCTTGCACAAAAATGGAGTGCATTAGAAACAAATGACAATTAATTTTCACAAATTGCACATATCTGTAGTTTACATTCAGCTAATATGGTTTGATAGAGTTAACGATTAAGTCGAGTTAGCATTTTGTAAAAGTGTACTAACATATTGTGATGTTCTAATGTAATATCCTTTACAGTCACAAAAATATCAATTAGTCAATTAACAAATAAGCAAAAATGTTTAGTTATTGTGAAGTAAAACTTGATCATATTGAGTGAAAATTTGAGTAAGTCTTTTTGAAAAGTAACGTATCAACAAATATGAATTTGAGGCAAAACATAGCAAAATTCATTGAACTGTAATGTCGGTTACATGGAATTGCCCAAATGCGATTGATTGAATTTTATGGGTAATCCGAGCATTTTTATTGAGTATAAAATGCATTCAGTTCCATTGGAAAGTCAAAATTGAGTTTCAACTTTCTTCTCTACCACATCTGCCTCAGTACAAAAAAGGGCTTACTTGTTTGTAAGTGAAAACACGGCAAATTTACCATGAATGCTCACACAATTCACAATATGCAAATAGTAGCAAATCGTGTTTGAAATTTCTAGGAACAGAACCAGTGGTATAGCGAAGCTTAGGCTCAAGAAGCCACACCCAGCTACACCCAAAAACGTTTAGAAACTTATGATAGAATACCCAGTTGAAGAGGTCACGCTACGTCACTGAACAGAACCTTGCTTTAGTGTTATATGAGTATATTTGAGTTTCTTATAGACATTAGAACAAACGCGAGTGTCATTGCTTTTAGATAAATTTTATACTTTGGCTATCAAATTTATTGTTTTGTCCTAGTTTTATTTTGTTTTTGTGACAAAGTGACACATTATCGAAGATATGAATTGTTCCTTTCTCAGAAAACATGACATTTTCTGTCGCTAGGAGTAGTTTAGGAATAATTTGAGGCTTAAAATAGAAATTTCTAAGTGTGGTAAAGCTCAACGAAGAGTTAGACATTCTTATAAAACTTGTAAATGATGCTATGCTTACTAGTAGGGGTACTCCAATCTCACATTGCCCCCCCTGCAATGGTTTCTTGTATAGAGACCACGCGCCCTTAACTTAAATGTTTTTAAAATAAATTGAGCTAGGTAAATTTTTTTAGTGTAAGATATAAGGAACACCATTGTTTGTTTTCATCTTACTGAAAAATAAGCACCAAACCGTTTTCACTTTGTAGCCAAGTTGAGATTTGTTTGTCTGAAGTCCTGAGATCTGATATTTTCATTGGAATTCTTGGTGGGCGATATGGCTGGATACCATTACATTTTGATGTGGATAGCTTGCCTGGCTGTGAACGTCTTCAAGGCCACTGTGAAAGAAGATCGATAACAGAGCTAGAAATGAACCTGTTTGCTTTGACTAGAGCTGCTGATGTTTCTGGAAAGGCCTTCTTTTACATACGAGATCAGTCATTTGTAAAGTGAGTTGTGTGCATTTTTAGTAGAACTTTTCGGTCTATTTTCTTCACGCTGTAGTCTCCTTTCACTTCTTAAATTCAATTTTTCTTTCTTATTTCTTACACGTTTTTTATAAGAAAAATGTTTATAAGAAAATGAGGCTTAAATGGTCAAAATCTTAAGAAAATCTTAAGAAAATCACGAGGCTCAATTTCCAAAATTAAGTGTTTTTTATCGGGCAAAAATCGATATTTTGTCATTATTGCATTCAAAATTTTAAAGATGGAATTCAAATTCAAGTATACAATATTAATAACGGAAGTGTAAGCCATTTAAGCCAGTTTATTTCAGAAAAAGTTGAGAAGAAGTTAAGAAAATCTCAGGCTCAATTTCGGGAAAAGTTAAGAGAATTGAAGCTCAGGCAAAATTATGGTTTTCTTTTTAAAAAAGACGTGTATTGTGTGGTGCTAATTTTATTAAGTTTCGTCATATTGCGTTATCTTGTGTTAAAATCCACTAGAATCTATTGATATATGACTCCTCCGTATTGAACATCATTCCCGATTCCAGCATTTATTTTTGACACCAAATCTTTATTCTCTCGCTTTGGTGTACTATATATTGTTATGTGGTATTTAATTTTTTAGTACTGAAGTTTATCATATATTATATTTTCATTTCTATTGCCACACCCCATTCCAATTATTTTTTAATGATGTTTCTCTTTCATATTTTGCAATATTATAATATCAAAGTTTTTTATTCCTTTTGTGAATTACATTTCATCTCCATCTTTTCAGGAACATTCCTCAGGAATACTTGTCAGATTTCTGTTGTGAAGACGAGAAATCAACTGAGAAACTCGAAGATTTAAAGGAGCGTGTAAAGAAGAGTGGCCTTGAACAATATGAGTAATACTTTTTTTCTGAAGACTTGATAATATTAGTGTAGCAAAACTTGCGTATGGTCTGATTATTCCACCTTCGTTTTTGGCAGACAAAGGTACCTTATCTTGTTGAAATTTCTAATTAAGTTGGCCTCTTTAAGCCAATTTCTTTGCATTTGGAAAAGCTAAGCTCTTGTATTAGCTCGCTAAAGCAATTTTGAATGAAAGATCCTAAGCGTGTTTGTCTATTAGCAATTGTCATTGCAACCATTTGCGACGCCAGAATGTTAGACGGCAAAGCTGTCTTGTCGTGTTTGTGTATTTATTTCTTGTTACTGGACTTGAAAGAACAAAAATATTCGATAATTTGTAGAATTATATTGCAATTTATAAATGATTCATGAGCTTTTTGCAAGAAGAATTTCATACTTTTCTTACTTTTCTTGCATAGTTTTGTCATTTAGTCTCAAGTGCCAAAAGTTCCTTTTAAAATTGGAAGTAAATGTGGTTACTTCTTAACTGTGCACATCTACAACTGAGATTTTTCTAATGATTTTTACCAAATTAGATATCCTTGCCGCTGGGGAGGCGTTATTGATGGTAAACCAATTGTATCAAATCTGGATTCGTTTGGTAATCGTGTCATGAACAATATTTGGACTTCAATAAAGAATAACTACTTACAGCAGGTTCGTTACACTTCTCAATGGGCTCAGCAGTCAGTTTATTATCTTAATTACTCTTTGGTAGAACGGCACGGCACTTTCTCCAAGGTCATCTTTTAGGAATGTGTCTAGTGAGGAGGACGTGTCGAAAGGGTTCCGAAAAGCCCTGTATCGTTTATCCTCACTTTTAGCCCACCCCAAAAAAGCTCTCTATAGAAAGTCCCCGTACTAAAGCTAGAAATTTTCAATAAGCCCCCTCAAATAGGTCTCCACCCGCACATGTAACTTTAACTATTTGCAACACTATTGGAGACTTTCAACAGAAATATGGGCCAATTTTTTGGGAGGCAAATGTGCTACTTTCTCTCTGCTACTGGGACTTTAAAGAGGGACTTACTGGGGCAACGACCCTGGAAAAGCCCCCTAGAAAGTACTGTGCATTCACCCTACAATTTTTCCACATAGGTTGAAATCGCTGATGATGGCAGTGACACTTCACATGAGGCATTTGCAGAAAGAGCTGCCGAAAATTTTGTTGGTCGAAAGTCGATTATTAAGCAGTGCTTTGAGGTTATCTCAGTGTCTGCTAAAGCAAAATGCAGTGTTCTAATGATTTCAGGAAAGACAGGATGTGGAAAAACATCATTTGTGGTATGCTAAAATTAGAGGTTTTTTTACGATTTTTCTGCTATATTCTTAAATGAGACTTTTGATGCTTAGAAGTTGGTGGCTTCCATTTTGCTCCCCATCAATTCCCATCTTATTCCATTCCTTCTCAATTGTTTTTTGTAAAGCCCCTCATGGAATTAGTTAATGTTGTAAGATCATTAATTATGAAAATTGTATAAGTATACTTGTTCCACGGGGTCAAAAGCGACGCCCCCAGCATCAAATCACGCCCCTAGCATCACATCACGCCCCCCGAAAGGGCACCTCCCACTAATTGAAAAGCACTGCCTTATTCCGATTGAATGATTGTTTTGCTTGACTCCAGAAATCACAAAAGGACGCAATGCTTGTCCTACTCATCGAAACTAAAAATGAGAGCCTTCTTTTGTATACAGTAGACGTAGTGAAGGTTGTTAGAGTGCCGATTGTGGAATATTATTTTCGCCTGTTGTAGTTAGTGTCCATCATGGAATTTCATTTCCCTTGTTTCCAATTTCAGGCAAAACTCTACAAAGATTACGCAAGCGAAAATTCCAATTGTTGCTGCTTTTTTGCCGATGCTATGGTCAGTTCTCGCAGCGTTGAAGACATGTTGAGATACTTGTTTGTATCATTGCAAAGTTACGCAGTGAAGAAAAGGGCAGTACCTGATAGCTTCAGGTAGGCCTTGATTGTTTCCAGGAAGCTATTCTTTTATTGATGATTTCCTTCGTTTGCTGCAGGTACCTAACTTTATTTTGCTTATTGACGTATTTGCCGTAAGGAGAGGGGTGCGACACCCCCCTCCCCAATATCTTCATACCATTCCATAACTTCAGCAATATTAACTGTATTTTGTAGTAGTGGGTTTTTTAATAGTCAAATCTTGAGGTTTCTACATCTAAATACAAACTTTTAACATTGTAGATATTAGAATAACGAAAGTGAAAAATTGACTTCATTCTTCTAGCATTTGAAAAATTTTGGACCCAGCAACTTTCAAAATCTTGCAACACAAATAAATCCTTCTCTGACTGTATTATAATAATTTGTAGTATACTGTCTTGTCTAGTGTACTGTTCTGTATGCTGTTATACAGTGATATACTCTGCCTAGCTCTGCTGTACAATGTTGTATTATACTGCACCAGTCCATTATCGAAGACACGTGCGATCGCACGTGCAGGTGTCCACACACGTGCAAAATCCCCCCCACGAGCGAAAAATCGCCCGTGCCAACATCACTATTAACCGTATAATCGCACATGCCAAATAGGAACTATGTTGTCGCAACTGCAACACAAGTGACTGCCACTTTTTGCTTTCATAACTCTGCTTTATCCTGTTTTTATCCTAAATGAAATATTTGACATGCTTCAGCAACAAGAAGCTCTCTTTTGCAGGGAGCTTCAAAACGAGTTCTCAGAATTACTAGAAGATGTTGGGAGGAAAGCAGGAAATCAGAGAGTTCTGGTATTCATGGATGGATTGGATTTGATTGAAACTACTGGGAGAATGTCAGTGCTGGGATGGCTTCCAGACCCGTTGCCAAAGGTGAAGTTTGCAATAACGTTTGATATATTTGTGTATATGAATGTATATATATGCTACACAGTGGTTTTTTATTTTTTCTTCTCTATCGACGCTCTACTCTAGAACTGAACACTTTGTTCGAACCTTGGTGCGTCATTGTACTTATAAATAAATAAATAAGTAAATAAATACGTATATTTGTCTGTATGCGTTCAAATATATATATATATATATATATATATATATATATATATATATATATATATATATATATAT
>WIPJ01067655.1:741833-760413 GCA_018155075.1 Cassiopea andromeda
ATATATATATATATATATATATATATATATATATATATATATATTCAAAATCACAGTCCTACTAGAAACGTATTGAAATATTCTACAGTAGTCCTTCTAGAATTCAAGAAAAAAGTTCTCCACTTTCCGTCAGTGACCAATACAGTATGACCACTACTTTAAAGGGGTGATTTATATACAAGGTGACCACTGCTCCTGGAATGGACACTCCTAGAATGCAGTCTACCTCCTGGAAAATACTCCTAGAAAATGTAAAAATTCTTGGAAAGCTCCTGGAAGTTAATTTTTTGAAATACAGTTGACATCTGATAGCTGTACTGCTCACCCCATTGACTCTGCAAGGGGGTGTCTTCCAGCATTTCAGAGAGTATTCTCTTAGAATCTTGTTGGGGGCGAGTCTTCAGACCCCCATGTTCTTTCAGATAAGTCCTGGAAAGCACATGGAAAATTCCTGGAAGTTCACTGGAAATTATGATTATATATACTTTTTGTGTAACCCATTGAACAAACAAGAAGAACCCATTGAAAATTGTTCATTGATTATGTGTTTGTTGTTTTGCAGGGAGTTTTCTTTGTGATTTCTTGCAATCAAAGTGGTCAATGTGCTGAGGCTCTTGCATCAAGGAGATCTGCATTTGAAACCATTCAAATTGGGCCGTTGGATATGATGGAGAGGACAGAGTTTGTCAGACGACTGTTGAAGAAATATCGAAAGGAGTTGAATGAATCAGCATTTCAGAATCAGGTATAAAATGATTCAATAGCCGCTTCGTCACATCGTCATGATTTTTGCTATAATCTACGCTGACACTGACATGCCAGCTTATGGCTTATTCGAAATGGTGTGCCTGAAACATAAACGAAATCAAGTATTGATGATATTTACCTATGACAATAATTTTATTTCAAGCTTTAAGCTCATTCATAAGTTTTGCTAAATGTAAGTTTTTGCCTTACTACAGTAGATATTGTACAGGAAGCTGTCAAGATTGATAAATGGAAATGAAACTAGTATAGGATTAAATATTATGAAAAAAATGATAGACAGTAGTATTATATGCTTCAAATAATATAGTTAGTAATAGTATAAATGAAACTAGTGCAAGTAAGGATAATGTACATAAAAGTTGTTGTTCATTTGTTGCTCGTTGAAATGTTGAAGAAGTAATTGAAACATTTAGTGGTGTAACATCTCTCTTAACCCATTCAATTCAAAGTACTTCTAAAAAGGGCTAGTTCATATGTTTAAAATATTTGTTTAAATTTTTAATTTTGGGAAAAAGACATGCTAATAGCTCTACATTTTGCAACTTTCTGTGGCACTTTTTGCAAAGTTTTTGAGCACTTTGAAATAGAAATGTTATTCTATTTTTTCTTTGGTGTTAGATGAAGCTTTTGGTCTCCAAAAGAGAAGCAAATCTTCCCATTTTCCTGAAATTTGCATGTGAAGAGATTCGTTTCTTTGGATTGTATGAGAGGGTAAAGTAGACGAACTATTCCTTCATTTTATTGCTTCTGAGTGTGAAAATGTCTCCTTTTCAGCATAGAGATTAGAGTATGTTAAAGCTGTATGTTGGTAAATTTAGAATCTTTTGTTTTGACTTTACTGTATGCTGCATCTTTGTCACATTTTTCTATCAGAATCAATGGGTTTATTTTGCTTGTTTTTTCAAACATATATATATATATATATATATATATATATATATATATATATATTATATATATGTATATGAATATATATTTATATTTATATATATATTATATATATTAATATATATATATACACATATGAATATATATATATATATTTTTTTTATTCTTATATTCTCCTTTGGTTTCAGTTGTCAGAGCATTTGCGGAAATTACCTCAAACTGTTCCAATGCTGCTTCAAAGTATCGCAGTTAGGCTCGAAAGTGATCATGGGAAAGAGCTCGTGTCTTGGGCTCTTTTGATCCTTTATTTGAGTAGACAAGGTAATCCAGCTTTCATCCAGTAACCTAATCGACGTAGGTTTGGGTTAGAACAACTTTTAAGTGCCCACACACCCCAAGGGGCTCCTCAGAGGTTCTCGAGGGACATATATATATAAGCTAGATGATTTTTTGAATGCAGTGGTACTCGACCTATCAAAAATTGAAGGCATTAATCTCACTTACTGCGGATAAAAATTATTGATTCTATATCAACGGTTATTACAAACTTTTTCAATGTTGTTTGTTTTGATGTGAACTAATGATGTATAAGCTAAACAATATGAGTAGTTTTCTGTATTTTCAAACAGCAAATATTTAGCTAACTATTGAAAATTTTCGAGAAATTTATTAAAACCCCCTCTCTTATAAGCCACCCTCCCAATTAAGCGCCCCACTAGAGTACTTGAAATTAATAACCCCTCCGGAGGGCTTGATATATAGTTTGCGGTATATTTTTATATATACATTATATTTTTGCATTTACATATATTTTTATGCATTAATTTTTATGTTTTTGTCACATCTAAATAGGTCTTTCAGAGGACGAGCTGTTTGAAGTAGTTTGTTGCGTTGCATTTTGTATGCAGTACACAACACAGCAACTTAACAGTGATTCACTTATTGACAAAGATGTTGAAGCAGATCAGAACATTTCCAGGATCGAATTCGCCATGCTAACAAGGTCATTGAAGGGACTTGTACAACAATCAGACGAACAGCCGTGAGTATTATGATGCGATATGTGTACCGTTTTGTTTCCATCTCCATATAAATACTTGTAACAGGATTGAAACTTTTCTGGCTAACAATACCTGGCTTGTTTATTTGTTATAGAAAGTTATGTTACTATATTGCCGTTCTTTGTTACTACCTCATTCATTGTAGAAGAATGATGTGGTTTTGCAGTACTGTCAGCAAGTTTCTAAACAGAAGTGTTGTAATTGTTTAGCATAAGAGAGATTCCTTTCTAACATGGTTACCACAGAACCTGGAAAACCTGAAAAAATGTCAATTTTTTAAAGACAGTCAGTGAAAACCTGGAAAAATGTCAATTTTTTAAAGATAGTCAGTGAAAACCTGGAAAAATGTCCGTGTTTTATTAAGGAAGTCTGTGAAAACCTGGAAATATCAGGGGGAATGTTGAAAAAATATGCGAGTCTGGGAGTTATCTTTGGGTTGCTTTAGATAATAAACATCCTTGCAGTAAGATGGGTGTGGCCACAAAGGTGTGGTTCTTAATGCGTGTAGCCCGCTTAAGTCCTCCCAGCTAACATTGCTTCTTTGGTCAAGGAAAAGTCAGGGAATTTTGCTTGTCATTTGCTGTGGCAACCATGTCTAATTTACTTCAGCTAATTTTTACCATCTCATAAGCTTTTTGCTGTCTCTTTTACTGTAGGCTTCAATTGTCATTTTTCGATGTTCGAAATTTAGTCAAGCAGAGATATGTACGAACTGCTGGCTCTGAAAATATGACTCGTGTACATCGAGTTCTTGCAGGTTTGCATCTGTCTTATTGCAGATCCCTTTAACGTTTTTGGAATTAGCGATAGTTGCTGTAGAGCAAAATTTCATTGTTCTCCTAAAATCACATCGCAATATCGCTAGAATTTGTTATTACACATTATAAACTGCACATTCATATATGGAAGTCATGTTCATTTAGATTAAGGCATGAATTTTTACACATATCTATCATGCTAAAATTGTGGTAAACATTGGCCTAGAAGAATCTTTGGAGCAATTATTAGAATATTTGACACTACTTTTCATTATTTTCAGACAATAGAACATTCTAAAACCCTGTTTAAAAAATCCAACATTTCACCCAACATTTACCCAAAATTGATGTTGGGTAAAATGTTGGATCGTTTGAGCACCATGTTGGGTCACCCAACATTGACGTTTCCGATGTTGGGTGAAGTTTGCTTCTGTTCAAAAATGTTGGGTGACGGTAGCCAACAATTCCATTGTTTTCAAGTGTTGGATGAAATGTTGGATCGTTAGAAAATTGCGCACGCATTCTCCCTTAAAAAGTTCGCGCGCTCTTTGCATTTTGATCGTGGTTCAGCTCCTTCACAGCATGTTCAAATCGTAACCTCCATAGAAATATTGGATGAAATGTTGGATGAAATGCTGGGTCATTTGAACACCTCTCTAAACATTTGCAAAATTTGTTAGCTGAAATGTTGGGTGAAATGTTGGATCGTTTAAAACAGGCCTTAAACTGGATCCGGGAAGGTTGTAAATTCTAAGCGGATCCGTACCCGGATATTAATTTATCCCAGTAGATCAATTTTCATTTAAGTTGTAGTCAAATTGAAAACAGACCGATGTTCCATGAAGCAATCGGCCCCCTTTTCCTTACTGTATGTATGATAAGCTCTTTGCTTTTTATCAGCATACTACAAGAAGAGATCTTTCAACAAGAATTGGAAGCAGAGCGATGCAAAGGCCTTATCAGAGATAGTTTACCATATGGTATGATAGAAATAACGTCTTTTATTATTTCATTGTTTCGCTTTAAGGGGCGCATGTTAGGGGTATGGTGGTACAATGCCCCCAAAAAGATTATCAGTCTGTCCCTTCTTAGATAGAAAGTCGGTCCATAGCAGGTTGTGGTGATAGATGATACGAAAGAGTATCATCCACAGCATAGATTGAAAAGCATGTCTCTCGCCTCGATCAGTTTGTCTATTGACAAGATCCCTCTTTAAGAATTTCCCTGCATAAAAATTATTGGTTTTTTTCTTGTACTATTGATAAATTTGCATTTACATGTAGTTACATTTGATGTGATTTTTAAATTCTTTGCATGTAGAAGAATTTTGAAATGACGACTGAGCTGAAAAAAGTTTATGTGAGCAAAAAGAAGGAAGGTAGACATCGCATAAGACACTCGCTCTATTGTGTTCTACGCCAGGGTTTCCAATGTGTGGACTGCATGTTTTCGCCTATCATGTTGTCCAATGTGGCCCGTAATCGTCCATCTATTTCCTAAGTATGAAAGTGGCCCACTACCCATGACCTGAGTTTGAAAGTGGCCCTTCCTGAAGAAAAGATAAACAGCCCTGTTCTATACTCCCAAACAAGTGTTTCAAATGTACGTCCTTGCCCCTTAACCTAAGAAGCCACGCCATTTTGGTAATTACTGCTAAATCACAATATGTTGCGGATTGGGCTGCTTTCACACTGGGCGACACAGTGAAGCAAATGAAGCAACGAGCCAGATAGCAACAGGAAGTGACAGGGTTGGATCCAAGGGGGCTGGGGGGCATGGCAAATAATAATGTTAAGAAACTTCTCCCACGAAAAAGACAACAATGACCTCCTCAAAGTCCAGCTCTTGATCCGCCTCTGCGAAGTGGGAACATTACTTCTCAAGCATTTTTCTCTCGTTTCTTTGCTATTTCGCTCCCAGTGCGTATGCAGCCTTAAAGATTTTTTGGAGAGAGGTACCAAGTAGTGTGTCATAGATAATTTTTTCAATCTGGATGCAGTAGAGAGACTGTAAGCAAATTGATGTTAGTAAACATTGCTTATCACTCAGTATCAATGCATCATTCCAACAATTGTTGTGACAACATGCGCTTTTCAGCTTGTTACTTTTGAGTTTATGATGGAGTGTTTCTGTTATCATGTTTTAGGCTGCAGGAGGATTATGGAGCGACTTACAGGATACTCTCTGCTCCTTGTCATTTATATACGTCAAATTTCAAGCTGGTTTGGGCGCTCAACTTCTTGAAGATTTTCTTGCTAATGGTACCCGGCTTATTTATTTTGAATAGCGCTTGATTGCAATCACAGACTGATGTGCATATATTTACTCTTACCCTGAAATCAATAAGACTCTAAAGAATTATTTGAACTGTCAATGGAAAACCCTGATGCGGTGATTTCAAGCAAGACTCTTAGCTGCAGTGGAGAGGAAATGCCCCCAAATGAAAGGGTTAGCACGATTTATCCCCCTCCACCGCAGCGCTGTTAATCTGGCGGTAGGACATTCTTTTAACAAAGGGCTTCTTTAAAACACTAGTACTTTTGTCACTTATTTGAAATTCGTGCCCCCAGGGTGAGAGTAAAGGTGGGTGTTAGCCCTCCAAGGCAATTATTCCATCTTCGTGTTTGTATCAGGCAAAGTGATTTGCCTGCAAAGGGCGGATTTATTTCAATATTTGGATTTTTGTATTGTATTTGCATGAAGGTGCATCCTAATTCTGGCCCCAGTTCCTCTTCAAACTTAGCTGATAATGAGGACAAACGTAGCTGATCTTCAGAGTACATACTTAGCTGATCTTTAGAGGACAAACTTAGCTGATCTTTAGAGGACACACTTAGCTGACCTTTAGGGGACAAACTTAGCTGATCTTTAGAGGACACACTTAGCTGACCTTTAGGGGACAAACTTAGCTGACAAGCTTAGACATCTTTTATAACGTCGCAGTTTAGTTACTGTCCCTTAATTTGGATGTTTCATGACAGAACTACAAATTTGATAGAAGCCCGCAAGCAAGAACCTACTTTTCTAAAAAGCAGACTGACTAAGTTCTTACAAAAGTGATAAGCATGATATTTTCAGGGCGAGGTTCATATCGCGAGGGCACTGACAGCTATGATGAATAGAGAAATGGTTTACTTCTATTTGTAGAGGATCAATCACAATGCAAAATAATGGAAGTGAATTAATTCGCCTATGCCCTGAAATTGGGAATCTGAAAATTTCATGTTTTATCTAATATATACTGTACCATCTCATGAGAACATGGAAAGAAATCAGTCTCTCTTTTGTTCTTATCTTTGGATGTATTTTTCCAAAACACCAGTCCTTTAGGTTCTTATTTTTCTATGTTCTGGTTTGTGGGACTTTCCTGTCGTCAAATTAATAAAATTCATGAAAGGGTTTTGCGAATCGTTTGCAGAGATACTTAATCGTTTTTTGATGAACTACTAGCTATAGATATCTCAGTATCAATTCACCAAAGAAACTTGCAGTTGCTCGTGATATAAATATATAAAGCCAGGAAAAAACTGAAGCCATCATTTCTGGAAGATATTTTTGTTGAAAAAACGAATATAAAGTCTTAGAAGTAATGATGGTTTTATGGTAAGTAAAGTAAAGGTAGTCCCGTATATTTTCGTACGTATGGGAGTGCCTGTTAGAGAGGACTCTTGTGCTGAGCCATCGGCATGTGAGGTAGGGTGGCCAGTTCCTTTCCTCGCCGCCTTTATCTCCCCAGTGTTCCCACTGGGTACCCATTTGCTGCTGGGTGAAGAGTGAGCGAGCGTTCAGTCAAGGCATCGAGTCGGGCTCAACCCGTAGACCTTCCACATGGGAGGCATGCGCTCTAACCACTATGCTACCTCGCTCATGGTTTTATGGTACCAAAGACAAATACAGCAGCTCATGGGATTGAAACGATAAGATACATAGGAAGTATTCTTTGGCAATCATTTTTCACCCCTAATAGCCTCAATTAAGCACAAAAAAGTGTAAGTAGCTTCATCGCTCTATTAGTCGCTAACTTTAAATTAATTATGTTATTATTCGTTCCTTCCAAAGTTCTAACCATATATTGCTTATTTTAGTTGAGGACTTGCCACGGCAGCAAGAAAAGCAGCGATCAGCATTTCTTGAAAATCGCAGTGTTAAGGTCAGTGCTTCCAATATACAGTTGTACTTTAAGGGAAGAAATTTTTGTGACCAGAAAGTTTCGCGATTTTAGCGATTTTTTACCTTTCTCGCAAAAGTTCCGGCCGTAGAAAGTTCTAAAAGCAAAATTCGTGAAAAAACATAAAAGTTTCGACTCACAAAAGGTTTTTGCTTCATTTTTTGTTTTTTTCTGTCTTTTAAGCAACCCTAACATTAATGTCTTGGAACCCAGAACCTTATAAATTAAGCCTCCCCCTTTAAACAAACGTGGCCGTGACCGTAGTAGGGAAACGCCATTCAATTTTTTTCTGAGGCTACTGTCATTATTGAGACGAGAAGATGCACTTTAAAGGCCCTTAATGACTGGAAAGTCACAATTAATATTGTATTTCGAAATTGACGGTACTGAAAATGCATAGAAAAATTTTGGTTTATCCCCACACTTTTTCAGTGGTGAAAATCTTTTCACCCATAATCAACTTCTCAGTCACGAAAGTTTATCCGCGAAATTTGCGAAATAATTTCGCGAATTTTCTTTTCGTGAAACTTTCTGTTAGCTGTTGTAGGTTCAATTTTCGCAGCCACTTGGTTAGGCAGATTATATAAAAACTGTTTTATTTTTTAGGAGTACCAGGCATTTGTCAGTAGAAATATGCATATCCTTGATCAGTAAGTATTAATTAAACTTTACTGTTTATAGCATTTGGTATTAAATTTAAAAAGCCATACTTGCATTATCCTTAACTACTGAGATAGAGGCTCGTCAGGAGGCAGGTATAGCTTTTGAATGGGCGCATTTTTGTTGCTAACATTGCCAAAGTGGTGCTTAGCTGATTCTAGTTTGGAAGGCTTGGTGTACAAGATACTGTTAAAAATAAAAGATACAAGTATTAGCTTGAGAGTACCTTGATTTATTTCGGTGTTACTTGATTCATGTGGAGGGCTATGTTGTAGTACGTTTTGAGAGAAGGGGGAAGGTCTCAGAAATGGTAAAACTGGCGTTGTGTAGCAGGTGAATGACCACTAAATGCTAGCCATAGCCAACCTGTTTTGTAGTGTTTCGATGTCATGATAGTATCATCGTCATTTAATGCCATTATCACTAGAATTTGTTTCTTTTTGGCTTGATAAATATCACTCAGTAAATTTATTCATGCTAGCAATCATTACTCAGTATGCATAATTATTCATAATTTATTCTGATTATTCAAGTAATTATTTATCTGTAATTGCTTATACTGAGTTATATGTTATTTATTTACTTCTTGTTATTTATAGTTTATTTACCAACTTTAAGGGACCCAGTACAGCTAGAAAAGTCATTCATTTCATTTCATTTGAAATTATTTAGGCAGGGTAGAGTATGCAGCTAAAAGCTGATTTTTATACTGCCCTGCAAAATAATACAAAAATAAATAATCTAATTACATTCATATAGAAAGGAGAAATTACAATAAGAACATTGTACAATAATACAAATAGACGCGAAAATTCAAAAGTTCATAGAGTATGTACGCACACATGGGGAAGGGGGGTCGAGCAAAAACGTATGTCATTCACACAAGGGAGGAGGGGGTCAAAACATCAAAGTGCGTGCACAAAAAGTCTCTTTGTTGCATTTATTTTGCAATATTTTCATATGCAAGGTACTTTTGTCATACTTTGCTATCTTTTGGCTACGACTTTCATTGCTCTTCTATAAAACATCTGTTATGATTACTTTCTTGTCTATCACATGTTTTACAATCTTTTTCTCTATGGAAGTATTGATTGGGTATTTAAAAACATTCTGATTTTTATACTGCCCTGCAAAATAACACAAAAATAAATAATCTAATTACATTCACATAAAAAGAAGAAATTACAATAAAAACTACGTACTACCATCTGACATTTCATGTATTGAATGTAAAATATTTTTAGTGTTGATTTTCATGGGGTTCTTGATTGCCGATTTCTTCACCCTATTCGTTTCAATTTATTTCCCCCTGTGCGATTTAATAGCATACATTTTATTTCATAGGTTCCCTGTGCTTGCGATTCAGCAAGCGATTAATGATCCCCAGTCTCAAAAAATCAATGAAGATGCTTCGCAGTGTACAAGTAGAGGAAGGGTCATCAAGTGGCTTAACAAACCTAGCAGACCATCACCTATCAAGAGGACAATTAATTTCAATGAGGTGGGTACTTCTTGGTTGGCTGTCACAGTCACCCTAACTACCATTTTCATAGTCATCACTATCAGAGCTAATTAAACTGCGTGAGCACCCGAGGGTAACTCGCGGGCACAAAATACTACACTTGAGATTCTGCGGATACTTTCGTCAATATGTGTATATGACAATTTATTTCTATTGATGTTGTAGGTGAAAATTGCAGCTTTTTGATAAATTATAAGATAAGAACGACGATACAAAGAGTCCAAATATTTCATGAAGTTAGCAATATTGACGACTGATCCGCTTTAGACTATTCCTTGAACTTAAACTGTGTAAATTTAAAACTTACACTTTTCGATTCATGCTTGAGTCATCATCAGTATGAGGATAATATAAAGTGGTCTCAAATAAATACCATAGGATTGATCAATGAAAACGTGATAAAGAACAACGTGGAAGGAAGCACAGAGTATGGATGAACGTGGAAGGGAACACTTAAGAGGACAAAAATACTCTTTTTGTCGTCATTCTTATCTTACAAGTTATTAAAAATTATCTGCAGGTACATTTTTTACACTTCAAGCTAAAAATTATAGCAACAAAACGAAATTACAAAACAATACCTTGGAGAGAATGGAATTCATTACTACGCCACGGCTTTCTGACCGGTTTACACCAGTGTCACGGCTTCAATTTCCCTGCCTGCTGTCAACGATGTTTCGATTTTTTCTACCTCAGTTACGCGCTCGCAGGCAGAAAATGCTTTGAATGAGGCCTGATCACCATCTTCTTTGCCTTAATCATCATCTTCATTATCTTCTTTATTACCGTCTTTGTTACCGACTTTATCATCAACTTTTGTAGTGTTAGTATGGTTGTTATCAGAAATGTGCCTTGACAACATTTTTTAAAACTTTGCCCAACTGTAACTTTGAAAAGTCACGGAATATACTGTGATTAGCAGGATGCAAAATCTCCTGCACCATGACGAGATTTCTTGCATTTTCATACATGTAGGGGGCGTCATGCCCCCACGCCCCGCCCCCCCACAATCACATTCCTAGTTGCTATTTTCGTCCTTATTATCGCCTTCATTTTCTTCAGGATCATTGTTTTTATCATCATAGCCAGTTTCACTTTCATTCCCATCTTTCTCTTTCATTTATTACATTTCATTATCTGCTTTACAAGGCCCCCCCCCCGTCTACACAATACTTACAAATCTTACTAGAAAGAAAACAAAATTGCATCTCTATGTTCTTGAGTATTTTATTTGTATTATAGTTTAACGTTGTCCACTTCTTCGAAAGAGGATTGCACTGCATCTTTAAGTTTTAAATACCTAAAGGCAGTAGAAGGAAGTTAAGAATTGTTTATTAATGATTTTAGTACCTTTAGATGAACTGCATGAAAAATGCTTTGCTTCAAAAGTTAAATCCTTAACCTCAAGAAGGCACAGTTGCCAGAAGTCACTCTCTCTACTCCATTTAGTAAATACTTCGTTGTTATTTGAGGAAATAAATCGTTAATTCCAAGTATGTTTCTAATTTTATTCTACAGGCTGTTTTGTCTTTGGATGTTTCACCAAATAGCTCTACAATTGCATGTGGTACCCAAGATGGCATTGTTCGACTATTTGACGCTGCAACAGGAAATGTAAGAATACATTACATGCTATCCCACTCTTTGCAGGAAAGAACGAATATTTTATAGTAATACATGGTCATTATCAGTGCTAGTTATGATGGCAATTTTGTTTTAATTTTGGTTTGGCACAAATAGTTTGTTTATGATTTTGCTTTCTCGCACTTATCGGCATTGGTGGATAATTCAATTTTTGTGGTAGGGGGTAGGGGCGAATACCTCTTGAACACTATCGATTATTGCTGCTTATGGATCATAATCAAATGTAGAATTATTGGATGGTGAGTGACTTCCCACCCCCCCCCCACAAATGGTCGAAACATCATTATCATATTGTATCATACTTATTCACGTAACTCTATCAGCTACTTCATAATAATACTAAAGGTGAACTCGTCGATATATTTACATTTAGTGATCAAGAAAAAAGAATCTAAAAAGCTAGGGATTTACTGACCTTCCTAGGGATCGTGCTTCGGGAAGGATGCTAATTTTATAGGATATCACTCCGTTGTAGGAAATCCTTCAGTTCCTACTATTATACGGAGTTTTGATGGTGCTGCTTAGAAGTCTTGACTTTCTCTGTAGCATTTAGACCAGCTACCCTTCTCAACTTCGTGTTAGGCCTAATGCGGAACTTTAACCCGGTCCCAGAGATGTGCCTAGACACTTCCAGCTGAGGAGTGTGGGGGGGGGGGCGTTTTGACTACTTGACAAACTATTTCACTAAAAGGGGTCACAGAAAACACTATGGCCAATAAAATGCTAAATCTACTGCAGCATAATCAACACTTGACTAATTTTCTTACAATTTCATCATTTTTGTGGGTGTGACGCACTTCATACCCCTTCCCCAATAAACACATCACTGCACAATCTCAATTGGTCTGAGGTTTATGCGAATCGATGACGTGTATACGTTAGCTTGTTAACTACGTAGCGCATTTCCATACGCATAGGATGTACTAGTATACGAAGACGTTGAATGTTCAGGGGGTACACTCACAAGCAACAGAGCTGACTGTTTGAGTTGCAAAAGGGAATTTTACCTGAAATTTCAAGTGGGAGCACCTGCTGCCGGCCCCCCGGTTCCTACGTCTATGCGTATGTTTATCTGCAAAGAAAGGAGCTCCTGTCTGTCAGCAAATTTTAACGAATAACAATGGCAAAAGGTTTTATTGTTGTGACTTAATTCTTTTCAGGACGTTGGCAATTTCATTGGCCATGCAAACAGCGTGACGTCATGTTGCTTTGTTGGGCTACAGCGACTAGTCAGTGCATCCCTTGATTGCACTTTGTCTGTTTGGGATGTATCTGGAGGTCATAGGTAGGATGCTTCTTGTTATTTCGTTGCTCTTCTCTGTCACTCGTACATTTGATACCCTTCTGCATGGTAAAGACCAAGCAATCAACAGTTGGATTTGGCGTAGAATTCCCATTAACCTAGAGTAGCTTAGCTGCTTTGACTAACCAGTTTACAAAGTGCACGTTCTTTACAAGGAACAATCTCTCTGGCTTCAGCCTGGATGTTTCTTAATAGTTGGTTAAATTGAGCCAACTATTAAGAAACATTGAATAGCAATAACGACCCAGATTGGGCAATTGTGATGAAAGAAAAAAGATGTTCAGTTTTTGCAAGGAATGTAGTGGTTGTTGTTTCTATATTCTTTCTGGTTTGATCAAAATTTTCCTTGTAAAGACACTTTTTTCACGTCATTTTTGAAAACTCAGCCTGCCCCTGTTTCTTAATTTTTACCCAATTTCAGCCTCATGTTTCTTATAGAAATATTTCTTGTAAAAAGCATGTATTAGATATATTTGTTTTTCCTCTTAAAGCCATGTCTTCCCTCTTAAAGCCACGCTATACAGTGTTGGATTTTTCACAATACTTGGTACATATCTGTTGTGCAAAATTGAATGTATGCCTTTTTTCCCTTGCAAACTTTCATCAGTAAATCGTGAAATATTGACTGTACGTTGCAGTATGTTTTTGCTACTCTTGTCAGTCAACTGTGAGAAATTAATTTAATTTTCATGGAGGTCTCATTTACCAATTGCAGTCTCCACTTCTCTTTTAATTTCGTACATTCAACCCTACAAACTACCTGATTGATAGATTTAGTTTAACGGTCTTTACCTTATCCCAGAGTTCATCATCTAACTGGGCATAGAAGACCAGTCACGTGCTGCACGCCAGTTCCATCATCTCAACAAATTGTGTCAGTGTCTTTGGATTGCCTGGCTATACTTTGGAACATCAAAAGTGGCGACGAGGTAGCAAGGTTCAAAAGTGGAACGTGAGTTTTTTCTTGCCGTAGTCTCTTTTCTATAACAAGCTCAGTAGTTCATGAGACTCAATCTTTTTCATCTCCTTTTTTCAACTTCAGTAGATACTACATGTTCTGCAGACGTTCAGAACATGGTTAAATTCTCGACTCTTTACCCTTTAATGCACTTTTTATCATCATTTTGTCCCAGTCTCAGTTATTTTGTTTGTGAACCAAGTAGTCATTGTAAATTACCAACTATCTAGCTTTGGTTGTAGTAGTTTTCCCTTGTAATACTCGCATATAACTCACATAGGAAACAAAATTTCTACTTTCAGCCTGGATGTTCACACTGTTTCGTCAAATCCAGCCTTTAATTTTTATTTACTGTTTCTTAAGTTCTTAAGACTTCCAATGACGATGATAACTCAGATTAGACTACTTTGATATAAGATACAATATGCTCATATTCTTTGAAGCATGAAATGGATGTTTTTTGCTTGTTTCTACGTTGATGAATTTTTGTAAATATAGATTTTTTCAAGCTATTTTTTGAAGCTCATTCTTCTTGTTTCTTAAATTCTTTTTAATTTTTACCAAATTTCAGCCTCATGTTTTTATAGACATGTTTCTTAAAAGTTAGCAAACAGCAATGATATAAAGCTTTCATTATACCCTCATTTTTATAAGAGTATCTAGTTTTTTGCTGAGCCTCAATATTCTTAAATATCTTCGGCTTTGAGCCTTAGATTATTTTTGAATAATTCTTAAATATCGAAGGTGTAACTACGTCTGAAAATCAAAGAATTATATTCGAATCTTTATTGATGTCTTACTTTATCATAAAGCAAAACAAAAGTGGAGCAGAATAACAACTATTGTATCGATAGTGGAAACGTTAATCTACAAGCAGTACTATAGCTCAAATACACAAAAACACGTGGTGAAACTGGAGACTTGCATTATTTCTAAACTACTCTTAACTTTCAACGATTTTGGTGCTAATAAAGAAAAATGCAACTACATGAGTGAACGACTAAGCAAGCACGTAGAGATACCCTTACAATACTCAAAGCCTATTTTTGAAGCTTCACGATAATAATAAATTACACCTCTTTTTTATAAGAATGTCTAATTTTTCGCTGAGCCTCAAAATTCTTAATTTTTTTGGTCTTGAGTCCAAGAGTAGTCTTAAATCAGTCTTTAATGTCAAAGCTGTAACTTTGCCTGAAAATGAATTGAATGCTTGAAGCAGGAAACACGTCACTTATTGGCTATATTGTATGCAGTTTGGATAGAGTAACACAGTGAAGAACGCACTTTTGTTTATTGACATATTTCTAAGATCGTTTATCCGGACTACTGTAAAGAATAGCCTAATTGCCCAAGCAGAGTCTGGTTTATGAATTTATCCAGACTAGAAAATGCGGATAATGAGAATTACTTTTGTGCATTTCAATAGGAAATTATCTGGACTTAGTAATGCTATCCGGAATACACCAAAATCCGGATAAAGCCGATCCGCATTATGCTAGTTCTACTATATTCAAATGGTTGTTGATGAACAGAGATAAATTTTGTATTGGACCAGTCAGCGGTGCTGTTTACAAAAAATAATGAGCCAATCAGATGCCTCTATTTTTACCTAGTTTCTTCATTCCGCCATTTTGAAATGGAGTTTCAATAGGGAATGCCATCGCATTCAACTTTTGCCCCTCTGTTTTGTTGATATCTTACTTCATTATTACAAAAACAAGAGTGGAACATAGCAATATTAATAATGGAAAGTTAATCTGAAAACAGTATTGCAAAAACTCAGATACACAAAAATTTTTAAGTCTTAATGAAACTTAGGCCTTGCATTGCTCTTATATTATTCTGAAATTATTCTTAAATATTCTGCGATTATGATTCTTGGTATTTGTATAAACCAGGAGTGGCCTACCAGTGAGAGGCTAAGAGCCGCAATCTTTACAATGAAACCGCAAAGAGCCACATCAAACTCATGGAGACACGTGAGCATTACCCCCTATCCTTTCCCCGCACAAGAAGTTGCCTATTGAACTCAGGCTAAGCAGAAATGCATACGAACCACGCACTTCGATATGATTGTAAGAGCCGCATGAAACAAGGCAAAGAGCCGCGGGTTGGCCACCCCTGGTATAAACTTTATTCTTATATAAAAGAAGAATGTTTCACAACATTCAGCAAAAGTTTAGTATAGAACATGATAATACGCAACAGGCTTCAGGAGCGTAGGCTGGGCTTCTGCGTTACGTTACAAAGTGTTTTGGCCTGTGAGTGCAGATCTGAAAAAACTGTGCCTGCAGAAAATAGAGTGTGATAGATAATGATGTATAGATTTGGATGCAAAGTGCCTGCAGAAATTTGATGTGTAGGATTCAGTGCCTTCGAAGGGTGCTCACCACTCGCACAGATTAGTGAGTGCTGATTCACATTAATACACGCTAATAGACATTAAGACAAGATAAATTTGTCGTACTTTTGAATGACTGGTGTTATCACTTTGGGTCATTTCCATTTTAGGCGGCCGTACAACACTGTTGCATGTGATCTAACTGGAAGATTAGTTGCGCTTGGAGGCTGGGATTGTCTCATTAAAGTATGGGATATTTTGACAAACAAGAGACACGCAGTATGTAAATCACCTGACACCTTATTGTCAATTTTCAATCCATTGTTGGTATTTTTGCTACGGCAGCAGTTACATCAATAATTTCGGTAGCGGTTGCAATAATTGCCAAAATAGATTCAACTTTGATTATATACGCTAGCAAACCTGTAGACAGCTGACCCAGGTTGGGGTGGGGGTGGGGTGCATAGATGCCAGATCAAGCTGCAGAAGTTATTCATCTTGAGCTACAGGACTATGTCGACTAACTTCAAAAATAATGGTAGTAAATAATGGTGGGTATGAGCCTTGCACTACTTATCACGGTACAGCACATGTTTCTCCATTATTCCGTGTCTTGGAGTTGCGTTAGCAGTGTTGTTAACAGCCATAATGCTCATAAATGTGGTTATTGAAATGTTCCCTACAGTTTCAGTTGTTTTGGGCAATTATTTAATAAATGAATTCAGTTTCACTTGCATTGGCTTCATCAACAATGTGCCATTTTTTACAACTAAAAAAATAACGAAAAGAACTACGAAGCTACAGTAAAATTTCAAAGTGGCACCTGCAGCGAGAAGAGACACACGGTCACCGAGTCCTCACTGCAGATGCCACTTGAAGTTTCTTTTTAGTAACACCAAAATAATCACCAATGTAAAAACCAGTGTAAACACCGATGTAACATTTGAACAGATGAGAAGGGTATTTATAATGTTAATTTTCTTTTTTCATCCTTGTAAATAGTTGGCTTTAATTAGCTTTATTAGCTGCTATAAATAGCCAATTTTAAATTAGAGTCCTTATTATTATTTTATGTTATTATTATTATATAAAACAGATAGAATAAAGTATTCTCTCTTGTTTCTTTTAGGTTCTGAAAGGGCACGAAAGCTCTATTCGTGCTGTGGCATTTTCACCGTCTGGTAGCCATATTGTGTCTTCGGCGTTGCTAGGAGACGTTTATGTATGGGCTGTCGCCTCGGGCACACAAGTGAGTTGAGTAAAATATTTTGCTTTGTCATATGTTTGCCTCAATTTCGTGGTGATAGTCATGCGGCACTCAGACACAATAGGGTGCTTGAATCTTACATTTGAAATTCCATCAAAGGTAAAGGTAGGGCTTCTGTATGCCGTAAATCCATGCATAAACCCCGGGGCTTATTTGCAGAAGTGAATTTTTGGGTGGGGACTTCTTCGAGGGAAGAACTTATTCGAAGGGGGGTTATTTCAAAGTATGACATTTTCCTCAAACGTTGACATAGAAAAAGGACAATTTGCTCAATCAACTCAAGTCAAAAAAAGTATAAAAGGGCTATTTCGCAAACGAAATTTATTGATCAATAATGATCTCTTGATAATCATCTTTAAAGTCAAGTTTCGTTTTGCTTGTTTGCCTCCAGTCAAAAGAAGTACTACTGTATGGCTATTGTCCTGTGGGGGTTTCTTGAAGTAAGGAATTTTTCTGCAATTATGCTTCCTTCGAATAAAGCCCTACGCGGGCTTATCGAGGGGGATTATTTGCAAAATTGATGTTTTAGGTGGGAGCTTTTTCGGAGTTAGGGGCTTCATCGAGGATTTACGGCAGGTCCGTCCGTATAGAAATGAGCAATAGAAAAGAAACTTGTCCTGAGCCATCAGCATGTAAGGTAGGGTGGTCTATTCCTTCCCTCCTCGCCCATCCAGTGTTGGCACCAGGTACACATTCGCTACTGGATGGACAGTGAGTGAACATTCAGTCAAGGCTCGAGTGTGCCTCTAACCATCGATCTTCTACTCTGAGGACAAGCATCCTAACCCCTTTGCTACCCAAATCATCGTTGGCGGTGCCCCCTAATTAACCAATGCAAGTAGACCCCGGAAATAACGAAAGCAGAGGCAATATATCTTTATTTTGAAGCATCTAGGCTTTGGACCTACACAGTGGCCTTTCTATCATCATTACATATTACGAATTACTATTTGTCCTTTCAATCTATAACATTTGCAAAGGATTTAGATTAATATATGTAGTTAGTCATCATTTTGTTTTTCCGACATTTCTCAATAAAGTAAAGTTAGATATGATGCGTTAAAAGACAACCATTTGTTTAATTTTGCAATACATGTTTCGAATTGATGATGGATTATGAATCCGAAACATGTATTGCTAAATTAAACAAATATTTGTCTTTTTACTCATCACATCTTTTTGTAATAGAAGAGATATGATATATATATATATATATATATATATATATATATATATATATAT
>WIPJ01067655.1:779814-801959 GCA_018155075.1 Cassiopea andromeda
CTGTACTGTACTGTACTGTACTGTACTGTACTGTACTGTACTGTACTGTATGGAACTGTACTCTACTGCACTGTATTGAACTGTACTGTATTGTATTGAACTGAACTGTACTGTACTGTACTGTACTGCACTGTATTGAATTGTACTGTACTGTACTGTGCTGTATTGAACTGTACTGCACTGCACTGTATTGAACTGTACTGTACTGTACTGTACTGCACTGTATTGAATTGTACTGTACTGTACTGTATTGAACTGTACTGTATTGCATTGCACTGTACTGTAATGCATTGCACTGTACCCTAGTGCCTAATACCAAAACAACCCTTCACCGTTAATCAGTGGTGAAGAACCTTTTCATTGTCTTATCCGTCAAGCTTTTCTGAAGGTGATGTAAATGGATTGCATTGTACTGTACTATATTAAACTCTACTCTAATCTAAGTCTTCTCTACTCTAATTTATTCTACTCTCCTCTATTGAACTGCATTATACCCTTTTTGTAGTGAATTGTGCTGCATAGTATTGCAGTCTGTTTTGTAAAATGTTTCTGCACTCTACTACATTGGTTTAAATGTCATTGTAATATCATATATTGTAGATATATTTTTGAATAGCTTTCTTCATTTTGCTATTTTGCCAATAAGAATGTGGTGCTTATAGTACCCAATGACAAATATTAGGATTCATATATTTTTTGTAATCCTTCTCTAAGCATATTCTTGACTTTAGTTGTTTCCCGAATTCTTGGTTTCTGGATTTGGACATTACTGAAGACGCTAAAACAGTTGTTGCCGCGTACACACACTCTGCGATTCATACTTTCGATATTTCTCTCATCGTAAGTCATTTGATTTTTATCTTACGTTTCATTTTGCCAAACTTTTAACTAAGATTTATCAACAGTAAAAGATATTCATTGGAATTTAGGAATATTATTTCCATTGGTTTAAATAGTTTCAGACTAGGCCATAAAAATGTGCCTATTTGAAGATCTGTCTCATATAGCAAGTGTTTTGCATACGTTTAGATGATCTCTTTTTTTGAGTTTCCTTCCTCTAGTACAACACTAGTGCCTATGGCAAGCTAGTATATTTGATATGTTTGAATTCAGCAGCCATGTTTTTGCTGGCCTATTTTCCTCTTTCCCTAAACGTAATCTTTTGTGAGCTCTAAACGTCATCTTTTGTTTCTCTGAATATGAATTGAGTTTGGCGCAAGTAAGCGCGTATCGTTAGCTCAAGGTTTTTGTTCACTTCTCCACAGAAAAAGAAGGGCCAAGCTTGGAAGCCTTCGATGGAGGTATCTATGTCAATTTTTTAAGTCTTCTCTTCAGAGGTGTATGTAGTTTACGTATGTTTTCTGCAAATAGCAACCCAAGCAAAGAGCATGGCAGTAGTCTTTTGTACTTAGTGTCATGTTTTAGTCAACGATTGAGAAGATTCTACGCCAGAGCTCTACAAACTATGGCCCACGGGTCAATTGTGACCTGCCACCTGGGTATTATTGTTGGATATCATATATGTCTGTATATATTGTCATTTTTTTGCAAACGTTGAAGAAGTGTCTGATAGTAATGTGTCCAAAGCACAGCATCACTCCTACCATTGAGAGTAATGTTATTGACCTCACATACGTAGGCGAGCAAGAAATCCACGCAGTATTAACGTGCAACTGTGCTATTTGTAGTATGTGGCCCAGCCCGTTGTTTATTGTTCTGTATTTGGCTCTTATTGCAAAAGCTTTTACACCCCTGTTCTACGCAATATTGCTTTTCATAGAGTTTTAGTAGGCACTAGGCCAGGCAGTGATGAAATACAGCACTTTGTAGCAGTTGCTTGCAAATCAAAGTTCTGCGTCTGTAGCATTTTCACAATGATATATTTCCTCTGTACAGCATAAATTAAAACCCAACACCTTATCATTGTGGCTAAGTTTAGGATATGCTGGAAGGGTATTGTGTTATCAGTCTTTTCTTACACAGCCTTGGCAATGCATGTATCAACTTTAATTTTTAAAAACGTAATGCTCAACTGTCATCGCCATTTAATTTGTAGACATTCATGCTGGACAAATCATCTCTGTTCCTTTCATTATATTCTGTGAACTCTTTGAAATAGATCTTTATTCTTATGTTTTTAAAAATTATCCCGATTTTTAGTTGCAGAATCCACAAGAGCAAAATGTTACTCTCTTCCAAATAAACTGTGGCATAGATGAACATATTCTCCAAGATGCGCAAGGCAGTGGCGTGAATCTGTTTGGTGTCAAGTTCTTCAAGTACAATCATGAGGATTACGTCATTGGGGGAGCGTCTAGTGGGTTTGTAGAAATTTTGAAAAGAGGGGAAGATAATAGAATCAGAGCGTTTAAGGTGATTATATTCTTAAATTCTAGTTCACATTTCACAAACTCATACATCGCGCACCCAAACATAGAAAGTTGAGTAGATACATTCTCAATTATAAACTAATTGAGCAACACCGAAATTGTCTTAGTATTTGCGCTAGTAACAGCAATCATCATCCACACTGCTCATCGTCATATAAACACACCTATGCACGCAGGCACACGCACACCTACACGCACACAAACACACACATATACAAGCACACAAACACCACACACCACACACCACACACTACACAAGCACACACACCGCAATTCAGTCAAGCACACACCCAAACATATGCATCACATCACCACAACAACAACACTGTCGCTATTGTATTCATATCCAACATCATTCATTTTATAGCTACCGTATTTTTCTGACTATAAGGCGTACATAAAATCCTTATATTTGTTAAAAAAATCGGCGATGCGCTTTATATTTCAGTGCGCTTTATGTATGAACAGTGTATTGTGACTGTCCGATATTGTTCTGACCTTTCTCACCATCACCGCAATTCAAAAGGGGCGCTTGTCGCTGATATAAGTTTATTCTCTTCGCTTGCTGCGTAAGCGACTCCACTTGAATATCGAAGCATGATCGCTGCAGGTTTTTGTGCAATTTTGACAATTATACATAGTAGGTAATATTGACAGTTATTGTTAATGATTTGAATAAATTCTATCCTATAAGACTATTTTATTTTGCTTTATATGCGCCCTATAATACGGTGTGTCTTATATATGAAAAAAGATCCGTTCACTGATACTGCGTCTTATAATCCGGTACGCCTTATAGTCCGAAAAATACGGTAATCAGAAAGGCTGTTATATGAGTTTTCTGATTTGTGATGAAGTTGCGATTTCCCGTAAATAGGCTCACGATAAAGCAATAAAATCACTTGTCATTGCTAATGGATTGCTTATAACTGCATCTGTGGATACAACTTTAAAGATATGGGACTTGGCATCAATGGAGACATTTGAGAAAAGTCTAAAGCAGGTATATTATTTATGAAACTACATTCAGATCACGGTATAAATTTGCCTTTATTACAATTTCGTGATGTGGACTTCTTATGTTAATGCTGGACATCTTATACTCAACCGTACAAAAATATGTCCATCTCGAGTCTGACTCTAAGTGTTTTCCGTGATATTAGCCGGAATGAGTGCAAAAGAACCTACACTGGTTTGTAATTATCTTGTCAACTAATAATAGATTTTTCAAGTGAATTTCAAAGCACTAGTTAACGAATCACGTGATCTTCTTTGAATGACCTTATTGGTCGTCGTGGCATTGGTAATAGAGTGTAAAGTAAATGAAAGAGAGGCTTGATGGAAAGGGGAGCCTTACAGAAAAATGCTTTCTCCTCATGTGTTAGCCTTTGGATTCATCATTTCATTCTGTGCATTTATGAATTGTTGTAGGCGTTGCTAAAAAGTTTGTGTGGCTCATTCTGACATTTCTGATAGCACTGTAGACAGCTGCGCTGGATTTGGTGGGCATAGATGAAGACGTCAATCATGCAATTAGTAAAAGTAGCAGTGTAAAATACTTCTATTTTCAACCTCAATCAATGCAGTGCCCCTTCTCCACCCACTCCCCCTATAGTCTACAGACCTCTAAACTTTAAAAGTCCAAGAAAAGTTTTCAGTTGTTGCCTATTGCTACGTAGTTGTAAAATGCATCAATTAAATCTCTAGCACGATGCAAAATTGATTTGGACATCCTTAACTTTCGAACTTTAACAGTTCCTTTTCCTGCTTTGTGTGATATGTCTGCAGTTTTCAAATGTTTTTAACTTTTTGTAGGTTGGTTTGTTCTTCTGTCGCGGCCCGGTTTCATCTCTTGATGCCAAATATGTTGATGGAAAATACCTTATTTTTGTGGGAGATAGCACAGGAAATGTTGAAGTACTCCACTTTTTCAAGTAATTTATAAGAAACTAGCTTCGATTGACTGCATCTAGAACAGGGGTGTCCAAACTACGGCCTTCTGGCCAAATGTGACCCGCCATACATTTTTTATTAGCACGCATCAAGTTCTGAAAATACAGTTGTGTTTCATATATGTAAGTATATATTTTGAGTTGTTTGGAAACGATGAAGAAATTTTTAATAATGATAAATCCGAAGCATAGCATTACTGTTGATATTGTTGGTAATGCGATTGACATCTTATGTGCGAATTAGAAATTCGTAAATTTTTAACGTACTACTTGTAGTGTGTAACTTTGCCCATAGCATATGTTTCTGCATTTGGCCCTCTCTGCAAAAGCTTTGGACACCCCTTACTTAAGGGAAATGAATAAAGACCAATATTTATATAATGTAATAAAATTCTTCACCAAAGGTTGCCTGTTTGCTATTCGCTGGTTGAAGAACTAATTGTTAAAGTAATTTCGCTTTAAACAATCTATCACGCACCTCTTTATCTAACACGATTTCAGCAGCTATTTTTTAACTTTACTCGTTTTCATCGGTTTTCGTCATTTATTGGGCGCTGTTGTTTTGAGTAAACATAATTGTTTAGTATAGTTTATTATCATAAAATATGACCTGGGGCGCGGCCAGGGTTAAAAAGTTGGGGGGGGGCATAAATGTAAAATTTTGGCCACGCCCTCTACTTCTCTGAAGATTTGCTACTACCCCCTCCCCACACCTATTTTATCGTCAATTTTAAGGGAATCTCAAGCATCATCTTGGCGAAAGTGGGGGAGCAATTGTCCCATACCCCCTATGGCCATGCCACTGAATATGATAGACTCCTAGCCTCCTTGCCTTGTCATAAGTTGAAAAGAACATATTTTAAGGACTTGGAACTGAAGAGAAATTATTGCATGTTATGAACCTTGAGTTTGTTCAAGAGTATATTTGAACAGCCCTATTTTATCAGAAATTTCTATCACCCACCTATTTCTTATCAGCACCAATCCCTCTGTAGATGATGAACGGTCCCTCTATAGGCAGCAGAATAGGTTTAATTAACAATCCAGAGTTAAGGAATCAACCACTGAGGTGTTGTGGTCAGGTGGGAATCGGTAAATTCTCCGTGGGACCCTTTCAACGTGCCTTAGTACTTGACTATGAATCCTATTATAGACAGAACTAATAGGCCCATGTAAAGAAGCAGAATTTTTGCAAGTCATCAAATTTTATAAATGTGAAGATCATTTATTCGTGATTATTAAATCACCCTGAACTATGGGAGAAAGATTTTTCAAAAACAGCTTTGAATTTGTGTGCACCCTTGAATTTTTAAGATTATTCATTACTTAAGAGAATTGTTAGATTAGTAATCAATGATTATGTAATGCTAATCAAATCAGATACTCCAGTATTGGGTTTTCCACCGAGCTCAATTTTTCTTCTCTGCATCTTATCTAACTTGATATTTCCATTTCTTTTCATTCAGTTTTGTCTTTATACAGTGTAAGCGTAAAGTGATACTGAAAATGATAGTTTAACAAAATGTAAGCATCGTTTTTTTAACTATCACGAACGATCCTTCTCTGTATAGAGAAATACAAACATAATTTTGCAGTTGGCAGAAACGATGAGAATTCCAACTTTATCTGTATAGCGAGAATGAGAGTGAAAAAGATCAAACGAAACTGAAGAAAAAGTTAATGCAGCTGAGGCCTGTCCCAATGTTAAAGAAGGCCACTTTCGTCTATTTTGCTGTTCAAGCTGAGTGTTATAGAACTAGTCAGGAGAAGAAATCGTCGCTGTTTCTTAAACCACTGTCACCAAGGTGATAGTTCCATATTGGAGCAATTTGTGCGACGAAACGTCGACGTTTACATAGAATTTAATCCCCTCATGGGCTTTTACTCGTTCTTTTGTTTGATCTACGTTTTCAGTTATTTGATTGAAGTGAGGCACGAGGCATAAAGCAGCCTTTTCTTGATTTATCAGAACTTGAAGAGAAATCTCTTGAGTTAATCATAGCAAATGCTTCAAGGTCTACAAGAGTGAATATATTAAACTAGATATTATAGTTGAAGTTTTATCAAAAATTATTCTATGAATATCTTGGATATAATATTCTAATTCTGGATTTTGGTTCAATCACATAGTACACGCATATTCACCTTTACACGTGAAAATTTGTCTCGACTGGCAATATGTGTTTCCTATGGCCAAACCATGTTCTAAGAGTATTTCTACGCTAATTTAGTATTATAAACATTGTTTCACGATGAAACCCCTGTCCATTCTTGTTTTTTCAGCATATGCACACTTCGCCATTAGGGGACTGGAAGTTGTCTAACTTGGCCTTACACTTTAGGCCCATTGCAATGAGCAAAATGCATATACCCTTGTATCCTTGTGCTGAAGCACACGCTTTTTTAGATCTCCTATATGCAAAGTGATGCTTTTTACGAACCCCATGTCGTGCGTACGTACTATGTCAAAGACCTTTTGTGTATATCCCTCCCCCTCTTATTAAAGTGTCTCGCCATTATGGGGCCCTGTATTATAGACACCGGTATACTGAGGCAATTTTTCTAACTTGGCCAGGAACATCTGTATCATGCCACTGTACCATCGCTTCTTTCAATATTTTGCCGCATGTTGTCATCAAAGTTTTTTCTTGCTTTTGATTTGGCGATGGCAAACATAACTTCTGCGTCTATGACCTCACGGTAGGAAGGCAAATCACCTTGCTTTAGGTCGACATAGTATCGGTAATTACTATCTTGTTTAAAATCAGTATTGGCAACATGACATCTTTTGTCAACCCTCCTTTGTACCAATGTGACTAAAGAGAAGATAGCAAACGCAGAACCAGTTAGGGCTATCGCTAGTATAAGTGCAATGTTATTCGATGCAATATTTTCACTATCCTCATGAACAACTTCAAAATCATCAGCTAGGCACACGGCCTCATCTATGCCATCTGCGCAGTCGGCGATTCCATCACATCTCCAGTTACAGTCTATGTAATGCCCGTTGGAGCACTGGAAAAATCTCTTATGGCCAAGATTTATGCAGTCATCAGGCGACGCTTCTATATTTTGCTCAGCTTGAAAGAAGACCTTGAAACTTATTCCTTTCGAGTCTACAGGGTTCTTTGTTGCTGTGCGTACAATCCTCAAATTGTTAGACGCTGTGACGAGCTTGAAAGGAGGCAGTAAACTAGTATTTGTGGACCATAACAGACTCCCTGTCTTCATGTTCGTATCTAGTGTTATCATCTGTCCATTGGCTCTATTGACGTTAGTGTTAATGCCATCGTATATTTGTATCTCCTGGTGCTGCCCAGGAACATTTGGCCCCGTTGTGTATTTCATGAAGATCAAAGAAATATGATTTCCTTCGGGTACTGTAATATCCCACTGGCAGTGCTCTTGCGGCGGAGAGGCAACTGCATACAAATGTGGAACTGACACAGTGCCAAATCTCGCCTTCACTGTACTTTCGCATGGGTTGACAAATTCATAATTCATTGAAACTTTTGCTGCTTCTGAGAGTTGACTTGTTTCAAAGCTAGGCCGTTTGGTAAAAGATACCGACATGGAATTTCTGCTTGAAATCAACGACCCTGCTGGCGGATTCTCTTCACAATAGTCTCCTAGTATTCCATCTCCATCTTTGACTGTTAGTCCTTCAAAAATACAAGATCCTGGTGTTAAATAAAACTGTGAAAATGATAGTTTTATGATCTTATTTACTGGCGCTGTTAGTTTCCATTCGCATTGATGGTACGCTTGTGACAAATGAACAAACATAGGCACTTTAATTTCCCCTTTTTCTTCTGAAATTGTCCCACCACACTCTGCATCCTCAAATACAGCACTAAACCTTGAAATTTGGTTTTTCATAGCGATCATCTCCACTTTTAGTTTATTTGACTGGGAGAAGATTACACTTCCAGGTTTCAATACATAGAATTTCCTGTTGCTCAGTTCAGCATCTGAACTCGCACTAAAGTACTCCGTTATAACCAGACTATCATTGATATTCAGCGTTAATTCTCTGATAGTAACTGCTACTTTATGATCAGCTTCCATTTCAATCGTCCATGAGCAATTGACTATGCTTGTACTCGTAACATTCAGCTGTTCTTCAGTTGAGAAATACAATATCCCTTCTTTCTCTCCTTTGAACATTTGCCCACATTTCTCTTTCTCAATCAATGCAGTATCGCCAGTAATGCGCCCCATAAATTGCAATAAAATAGTCAAGAGCAAAACCCCACACATGTTTTTCTTTAGATGTGTTGTTGTGGCGAGATTTTGGATGTCAGATACAAGGCTAGGAATAGTGGCTAAAGCAAAGTTATCGCCTTGCGACTTTAATTACGTCATGCAAGCTACTGAAGCGTGCAGAACGCATTCAACCAAGTAGTGGTCTAGTGAACATCAACAAACCGGTAAGAACTGGTCCCCAGCATCTTCACTCACATTTCTTGAAATGCAAAGCTATGTCATTAACTAATCTGTGGAGCATTTATTCGGCCATGTACAAGATACATATTCAAGCTCCTCCAACGGCGCGAGGAAAGATGATGGTTCAGTGATTGCACTGCCTTACGCAAATATCCGGTTGCGTTGGGAGAGATAATTTTTTCCAAATCTTATTAGAATCATGTCTATAAGAAACATAGACTTAAGTTAGGTATAAATTAAGAAACATTCAAGAAACAAGAGCAGGCTGTGTTTCAAATAACACATTGCAGTAACTTGCTTTACAAGAACATTTTTGATTAAACTATAACGATAGTAGAAGTAACATCTGTCGGAGAGGTGTCCCCCCTATCTCGCCAACTCTCTTAAAGGATCTGAGGCAACTCAATGAAATCTCTCAATCGTACGTTTTAATCACTTACAGTCTTCTAAAATCACTCCCCATTCTACGACAGCATCAAGCAACTCCCCTCTATCAAAAACTAACATGATTGTTTTAATTGTTACGAAATGACAGGCTTGATTGACATGTAAAGGAAAAATCTCAATATTTGTACGACATCAATATATGAATGTCGCCATGCTAGCAAAAAGAAATATATGGATACATAAAGCGCAAATGCGGCCGCGCAATTCCCGACAACATCCATTACATCGCTCACAAAACCTGCACATCCTTCTTCTTGCATCGCAGTTGCCTGATCTTGGTTGTTGTTTTATGGACTTAAAAGCATTCAAGGCTGGATTTGACGAAATATTAAAAAATATCTAGGCTGAAGGGAGAAAGTTCTTACAAAAATATGCGTGTATTGCAAGGAGGCACCTTATGTGAGAAATTATGGTGTTGCCTCGTTTTCGAATTTATTTGTCATTTTTATTCTCATCCTTTTTTTGTTGTGAGCAAAGGTTAGTGGGTGGAGGCTGAGGTTATCCTTATTTCTTTGTTGATTATTGGTTTTCATTTGTTGATTGAGTTGATTTGAAGTAGTTGGTGTTACATAGTTGAAGCAAGAAGTACCTTAGCGTATAGATGGAATCGTGCATTACTGGAAGATAATGAGGAACAATGACATGACAATAGAGACGAAGAAGACGACGACTCAATGCCAAGTAAAATTGAACATTTTTTTCTTCTTTTTTGGACAATCGGACCCTTTGGGCTATTAGTCAATTTTTATACTCTTTTTTATTGAAATCAATACAGTCCTCTTGAACGAGAAAACCAGCGATATTTCTCACACCGCACTCTGTTTGTAGGTCGTTTCATTTCTGTTGACCGCTACTACCTTGATAGAAATCCTTATTTCTATAAATAAAGTAGGTTTTTTTTCAAGAATTGAGTGATCAAAAGACCGGGGAAACTTCAAGAAACGTTTAAGGAAAATTCATTCACAAGGTTTTCATGAAAATTGCCTTATAAAGTTGTAACCTATTTCTCCCAACACATTCGGATCAAAATTTGAAAATGTCAAGATATTTTTATGAGAACAATGTAGTTTCTACATCAGTTTATTTAAGTGGGTAACCCTTCAACAAATGCTGATTTGCAACGGTCCCTCGGTTGAAAATCTTTTAGTTGCTGGTATGACGTAATGAGACCTTGTTGCTATAGGTACCATCATTTAAAATCTCTCAGAAACCTTAGTCTATACATGTGCAATATTTATTATTCGGTTCGACTTTTGTCTTGATTCATGATGAAGTAAGGCACCAACAAAGATTTAAATATGTTCCTTTAATTTTCAAACAAAGATACACCTTTGAGGCTTGAGAATTGTTTAAGAGTAGCCTTAGGCTGAAAATCAGAAAAGTTTTTAGCTAAAGTCGCATGACTTACACTTCTCCCACCTACTGACCACCCTCCCTATTTACGGTAATTCAAAGATTTCTCTACCCCTTCCCAAAATTATAGCCACCTCAATCCATGATGTTTTGCTTTTGCCTTCCCATCTCCGCCCACCTTGGCTTTTCTACTCTCCTACAATAAGGCAAGGGAGGACAATGAAGTTTGGGAAATTGTGCTTTAAACGAGGCTAGCCTCTAAATCACAGTTAACAAGAGAGTAATAATGATGGATACAGACATTGAGCCTTCATAATGTTGAATATTACGAGAAATAATCTATTGGCCGTTTTTCTAGCAGTATTATCGTTTAGAATATCATTTGCAAATAGTGAAGATGCCCTTGATGCAAGCATTTCGCAAGCAGGGTCGGAGGAAACTAAAGTTAATGAGGAAGCAGCCCAAGAAACAACAGCACCATTGTTATCAACAGAGCCTGAGAGTGAGTGAATAGATCGTTAGATTCTGTTGTTATGGAATACGTGCTTGCAATAAACTTCTCATTTTGTGGGTAGATGAGGATAGGAATTTCAGTTAAACTCTTCCAAAATATATGTACTGCCACGCTTATCGTACGCGTGACCACGCTCGTTTTCAAAGTGTGCAAAAAATGTTTCGCATCTGCAGATACCATATTTTTCATTGTGGTTTTCTATCAGTTATCACCATACTGCTTAGTACCCAATCAATGGGAGACCCTACTTTTCATTTTCTGTCTTAGTCAACTACCAAAAAGTTTTCAAACCTCCAAGTTATTGAGCCCATTCCTAGTAGGCCAGCATTGGGACATTTTCAACTTCTCTCAGCTGAGAGAAGTTGAAAACCTCCCAATGCAGTACAAAATATTGATTTCAATCAAATGCTTTAGAACTTTCATCTAGCATGGTCATTTGGTACATGAATACAGTAGAAACCTGCATAAAAGAACCTAGGCTTTTTCTGATAAGCCTGGATAGGTTCTTAATTAGTACATTGATATTCTCAATTCCAGTCTGCAAGGCTCTTGACAAGGTTCTTAAGTACAGCACATGCTTTGCAAGCATTTACATTGTTTTCAGCACAAGAATTCATGATAATTCTTGACAGTGCTTAAAAGTCAGAATTCTTGTATAATAATCTTGTCATATGTTGTGCAACTTGAAAAGCACAGGCAGCTTATGAAAATTGCTACTCTTGAACTTTTCAATCAACAGCATGAAATCCATTATATAAGAACCATCCCCATTGCAGCCTTTTTGGGGTTCTTATTTAAGGGGTTCAAGCAATGAAATTTCAGCCTCATGGTGCTTATAAACACAGGCTCTTTTATGCAGGTTCTACTGAGTGTCATTCTCAATTTTATGTAATGCAGTATTTAAATAGCATATTTCTGTTTTTATTTTTTTATGATATATGATGATAATAATGGTAGTAATTGTAATTCCACAATCTCTGCATTGTAATCGTAACTACTGCATATACTGTAACTTAGATAAGAGAACTGACATTCCATTTTTAGTGTCTGATGCACTTAGAAGATCCTTCTTATAAAAACAGGTTCTTTTTTGTGGGTTTTTGCTGTACATATTTTGCCTCTTTATGTTTTGATAATTATTTTCATTTGTTATAAACAATGCGTTGGAATGATCCAATACTGGTTTTTTTTAACAATGCTAGCCATTACTCAGACTCTAGTAAGTAAAATTTATATTTCCTTGGTTCAATAGAACTTGCATATAATATTTGTAATTTTTTCTGTAGGGCATGAGTCGGTACCTGCAATAAAAGAAGATCAAATTGAAGAACTATGTAATAGGAAGCTAGATACAAATGGACAAAAACCATCAGAGGAAATTGAGGATGCTGGACAGACAAACCTAACTTCTGGCAATGGTATTGCAGAGAATGGTTCATCTATATTAGAAAATGGAACTGCTGCATCAAAACCACGATGGAATTGCAGCCTAATGTCATTATTTGACAATGATGAAGAACCAAGAGTTTTCATTTTGAAAAATGATACTCAATTGGCTAGCATTATTTCAAATTCCAATGGAAATCAGAGCTGTTTTCTACTTTATTTCTATGTCAATTGGTGTGAATTTTGTGCAGAGTTTTCTGTTGAGATAAACACAATTGGAAGAATTTTCCATGGCTTACCTGTTATAGGAGTTGATGCATACACCTTGTCCAGGTATGTTAGCAGCTTTATTCTCATTAGTATTCAAGGGGATATACTCATACAAAGTAATTAAAGTATTGACATTACATGCCCAGAGACACATGTGATTGCATGTGTCTGTGTCTACACACATGCAAAATCCCCAGCAAGAGCAAAAAGCTGCCTGTGCCAACATCACTATCAACTATGCAATCACACATGCCAAATAGGAACTTTGTTGTTACAACTGCAACACTATTGACTACCACCTTTTGCTTTTGTAAACCAGCTTTATTCTGTTTTATCCTAAATGAGACATTTGCAATGGTTCTTCAACAAGAAACTCTGCATTTTGGATGCACAAATCTTGGTCCACATGTGCAACTGGTGAACCATTAAGAGCAATGGTTCATGTACACAAGGGTGCATATTGTGAAATGACTTTCTTCTTCTGGGCATAGACTGTAGCCATTGATGAAAAAGCCTTATTGTAGAAAATTTATTTAAATTGTGATGAATAAGATTAATATAATATTATATTAATTGTATATAATATGAATAGTAAGCATATTTATTGATATCTTCATATTAAGATGTCAACTGAAACATTTTTCTTAGAAGCACATATATGTTTGGTTAATTATCTTTTATGGATTTATATATACTACAAAGGTGTGCCTCTGAAATAGTTGTGTGTTTAGATGTATGTGTGGGTGTATAAGATATATACTCAGGGTACAAAAGTATGGAAATGATGGACCTCAGCTCATAAAAGCATGGCCATAGATAAATTTGCCTTATTTCATAGTTTTTGATGACATACTGGTGCTGAATTGTTTTCACAAGTTGCATTGATTGCTCTTCTGATGGAAAAGTCATCTAAAACAGTGTTGTCATCCTAAAACTGTAAGAAGGGGGCTGTGTTGTGGGAAATATATTGGCCACACTGATGTTTGAAATTCTAGAAATAATTTACTTACTACTGCTATACATGTTAAAGTATTAAACAAAGGAGAAAGCCAGCATAGAGTTGTAGCATTCTTCTTAGAACTATTGATAGGAGCATACCTTTCCACTATCCTCCTTTTGCAAGTGCATAATCAAGAACTTTTCTAGCCTAGCAAATGTCTGATAAAGAGAGACTGAACCACTTAAACATTCTCATAATTTAAGAAGGGGGTTCCGTCTCCCTTTATTAGACATTTGCTAGGCTAGAAAAGTTCTTGATTAGAAAAATTCTAGAAAAGCCCTCCTTCAATGACACACCTAATGTGAAACTGCAGATTTTCTATAAATTTGCAGATAGCTCATTCTCCTTGTTTATGTAATTTTTTTAGATACCATGTCCTCACTGTTCCTCCACTGAACCTCTTAGTTGAAAGTATTTTGAAATCTATAAATATAGCAAGCTCTTGCATCAATTTTACTTTCAAATTGTAATATAGGAAAGACTATTAGAAAATTCAAATGCTTTATTGCTATCTTTGGTAGTGTGATAAATTCACAATCTTTACTTATACTTAGATTTCCTAGTTTTCTTTTGATTACAAAAGAAGAATTTAAAAAGTTTATCTTGTTTTGAAAATAGAAAGGTCAATTTATTTATTTAGACTTTGTTTTGGTCACATCAGCTATCATTTGTGTAGGAAAACATTTTACAAAGTTTTATTCACCATTTTTGAACCACATTTTTAGGCCTATCATTTCCATACTTTTGTACCCTGAGTGTATATGCATTTGTACATTGGTGTGAATGGGTATATATTTCTGTTATGTTTGCTCCTATGGATGTATTACTTTGTATCTTTTTTAAAATTACAGTATTGCTGGCAAGTATGGTATAACTGGTGTGCCTAGCTTGTTGTTATTTTATGATGGTAGACCAGTTGCAAAATTTAATAGAAGCAGAACACTTCAAGGACTTGAGGAATTCATTACTAATTCAACAGGTATCTTGATGCCATTGCTAATGAAATTAAGTGCAGCTGAATAGCTAATCTGCAAGCTTTATAGCTTTGAAATGCTCATTATTTTCATTTGCCATCTCTATTTATGCTTTGCCTTTATGATTTTGCTCTCTGATTGCATATTTTAATTGTTAGTATGTTGTTATGAAGCCTGAAAAAATTCAAACAATATTCTATGTAATTACACATGTATAGAATTTTCAATGGCCCACAATTTAGAGGTGCAGGTGTAGAAACTCTGCAAATTTTCTTCTTTCAGTTTGATTTATGAAATGGCAAGATCTTGTCTTTAAGACACTGAATGAATTTTTATTAGAAAGTTCTCATGTCTGTAGTACTTGCACTGAAGTACTAATATTTTTCAACTGCTAAATCCCTCCAAAAATCTTCTTTTAAATTTTCCATCACAAAGATCTTACTTTCTTATGCTGTGAAATTAGTCAATTGTTGGAAATAGTGTCTCTCTTTCTTGTATATGTCCAATCTCTATAAGAATCTCATTACCATTAGAAGAGTCAAAAGTTAAAGTCAAAGTCCTTCCCATGCCAATGGTGTATAGGGCGGCACTTATCTCTGTTTGAAGTAGCCCCAGGTCACATGTCTGCAAATGCAGTGAAAGCTACAGCAGGGGGCTTGTCCACTGGTAGCTCTGTGTGTTTAACTTTCCCACTCCATTTTCATACATTGAGTGCCAGACGAGAAAGCAGTTGATATCATTTTTAAAGTCTTTGGTATTACTCTGCCAGGGCTTGTGCCTGCAGCCTTCCAGTTGTGAAGCTGATGCTCTAACCACTGAGCTATCATTCCCATCATTATAAGAGTGCTCTTTTGTAAATATTTCTGTAAAGTGCTCCTTTGCAGCTTACAGGTTTGCCCTTGTTTGGGTCCCCCATGAAGATATGTGCTTCCACTTTTTGAATGCTTCCTATTTCACTGAGGAGACATACAAGTGAGTAATGTCTTGGCTAAAGCACTTGTCTGTTGTATGGAAGATCAACAATTGGTGGCACACTATGTTGATTGGTAGGGATATTGGGGGGATTGAGATGGCAAGAAATGGAACTAGTCATTCTACCCTTGTAATACAGATTCAAATCATCCATGGCTACCTCTTTCATCAAAGTGATCAGCCATTGTGTTCAAAATGATATAGCCAAGGGTCAGAGTCTTATTCTGAGTCAGAGTCTGCCATTCTGAACATGCACAGGCCTCTCTTTAAAGCAATAGAGCCTTGATTTAGAAATTAAGGGAGAAATATGTCAAGATTTAGGTAGGCAGGGAAAGTCAGGGAGGATCAGGTAAAACCAGATAATTTTTTTTGAAAAAGCTTAAAAGTCAAGGAAAATTTTTGAGCAGTTTCTGGGACGAGTTTTGATGTGCTATAATTCTCCAGACATAATAAAGAATGTTACTAAAATTGATATCTGGCATATTTTTCAATGTTTTTCTTCACTCTGTTTACATTTTTTATCATGTTTAACACTTAGAAGATTCTTGTTTGTTCTGGCATGTTTGTAGGACATTAAAATCATTGTTTTTATGTAGTACCTGCTAATGAGGGTTAGGAGAAATAGGGTATGTTTGCGCTCTGGGCAGGGGCAAAGCTAAAGAAAAATTGTTGGAGGGGTAGACAGCCCAATTTGCTAGCAAAAAGACTTCCCTGGTGTTTCATCAGTAATACATCATCAACTAATACTATCAATGCCCTGCAAATTTGCTGACAAGGTAAATGTTTGGGGGTAAAGCACCCCCTGAAGCCCCTTTTACCATTTTCTACCAGGTGAATTCTGTATCACTCTAGTGCCAAATTAAATTTTCTGCATTAACCATACATTTTAATTTCTGGTTTCTTTTTCCCAAGGCCTTACAGCAAACAGAAGTCTTGAAACTCATGATGAAGACTTCTCTGGTCCATTGCCAACAAAAATTAAAGCCCACGGTGACATTTATCTTATATTATCAGCTTTGTCAATTGCTCTCATTTTTGTCATTAATCTTTGTTTGACAGAACAAGTAAGCAATTTCTGTTTGTCTAACATTAATAGATTTAAAGAGTGGGCTATACATCAGAAAACGGATTGAATGTATTATTTAGACATTTATTATTGTACAGCTTTTGTTTCATCTCTTAGCCATTGACTATTGAACTGACAGGTTTGCCTAACATCCGCTCGTGTGCGCAATTAGCCCAAGCAATTGAGCTTCTATGATGGACAGCTCAATACACGTTTTTTTATAAGAAAACCATAATTTTGCCTGAGCCTCACTTTTCTTAGCTTTTCCCGAAATTGAGCCTGAGATTTTCTTAAATTTTTCTTAACTTTTACTAAAATAAACTGACCAAAATGGTTTGCAATGTCGTTATCAATATTTTATACCTGAATTTGAATTCCATCTTTTACATTTTGAATGCAATAACGACGAAATATCGATTTTTGGCCAACAAAAACACTAAATTGTGGACATTGAGCCTGGGGATTTTCTTACGATTTAGACCATTTGAGCCTCATTTTTTTATAAACTTTTTTCTTATAAAAAAAATGTGTATTAAGCAATGTAGACCACTTTATATATCAAAGAAGTTGGAATCTATGGAAAATGTCGTTTGTTAACAAAGATAACGCAGGTACAGTTTCGAAATAGCAGTTGCTATGCAGTAGGAAGGTTTGTGTCTACATTGTCAAGCTGCCTTCATGAGCAAAAATCTTCTTACTATACCATCCTGCCTTCATCTTTGCAAGCCCTTGGAGAAGTTGGGGAGGTACTGTCGAGTAGAATTTGATTGATAGCTAGAGCTCTGAAGTTAGTCCACGTAGTTATATAGGAAAATGATAATGCCTTCCAGTAAACGACATATTTTTGGCACTCTATATCTTGTGAAATAACAATTTTTCGACAGCTTTTTAAATCTAAAATAGCCTTATCCAACAGGATAATGGTTCATCTATGCTGTTATATCCAAAACATTTATGCTTAAATTGACAGTTTCATACATGGTCCATTAGCTCTGTATGATAAACTTTTGTCATTTGATCTACCACCCTTGCCCCTCTCCAGCTCATTCTCTGTGGGCCTATTGTAATTATTCTAACTTGCATAAAAGTTGGGAACGATACCCTCCACCATGAGAGAGCTGTTTTCTTGATTTGGAGGAATGATGTGCTTCGTTTCCTGAGATTCATCACCCTTCAAGAGAGAAACCTTCAGTTCGTAGTACTTGCTATTCTCACTATAGTATAAACCACTTCATTGCTAGAAATATTGATAGGCACTGAAATGTATGCATTAAGTTAAATTGAAGTGACTCAATAGTCTATGTCGATCAAATAGATGTTGTATATTGTATTTTACATTCATAAATTGTCTCAATACACATGTTATTTTTCTGTACTAAGACTCATCCTTCCTCCCGATCACCAAGAACACCACCCATGATGCCGATCAATGCTACTCATTTACACTTTCAGACGTGCGTTTGTGACACTGGCTCCCCTTCAAGGGTTGACCATGTTATGTCTATGTGGCGAATGATCTTGATGGATCCAGCTCTGTTCAATTAATGAATTATTTACAAGATCTTTGTGAAAAATTTTGGCTTGTAATATTTCCATCGTATGGTAAATTTTCCTTATCACTCCATATGCTACCATGTTGTCAGCGGGAAAGTCATGCTCAAAAATTCCGCCTTACTTACTTATTTATATGTGGATGATTTTATTGGTATTTGAAGGCTTAATGCGATATTGGTTCATGTGGTAAGTCAGGTGTATTTTGAATTGAAATAATGGTTTTTGATATGCAGCAGCGAAATAGTTACTCGGAAGAACTGTCCAACAATTTCGATTTAGTCATTTGAAGGTATAATTAGCTTAGAATATTTCCAAGCCACTTTCTTACTGGACACCTGTAATTGTCCCATCAATATATCTATGCAGTCATATTTTATGGACGTCTTAAACTGCCCATTTTACATTTCTATTTCCTGCAAATTACGTGACATCTAATGGAGGATGAACTTTTACCATCTTCTTGCATATATGTGTTAAATATTCAGCACCATGTGCATTTGAGACTAGGTGACTAAATATCTGCCCCGCTGTACATGGTGCAAAAAAGTACATTGCAGTTTGTTTTGAATTCTTACGTGATATAAAAGGACACTTTCCGGTGGTTGAACATCAGATTTCGTACCAAGGCTTGTGCAGGGTCTGGAAAACTTGAAATACCTGATAAGCTGCTTAATTTTAGCTATACCCAAGGAAAACGTGAGATAATGGAATAGTGCGAATTCGGAATAAGAAGAGGTCCGGAAATCTTACCGTTTGATCTTGATTTATTATTAGTATTATTAACACATTCTTTACAGTTGGAATAAATACACTTTGGCCACTAGTTACAAGGGCATCAGCCAACATTAACTAATTAAATCCAACTTCAATTATTAAAATACTCATGCGACAGAAATGGAAAGAAAAGGATAGCAAAACGACAACACTCCATCAACATAATATACAGTTGAAACTTTTCCTCTTCCAGCCTATTACTTTCTTGTTGAATACTGCCATATTAGTACAATCTTTAGATCTTATTCTAGGGAAAGCTTCCAACTGTCCAGTGCCCATATAGCTCTGATTGACAACCAAAAGTTAAGAGGCATATAAGATACAAAGGCAAGCTGACCGTTAAATTACGCTTGAAAAAGCTGTCTTTGTATAAATAGTTAGCTTGAAGAGTCTTCCTATATAAGACGAAACTAGTTGCAATCGAATGAGTTGTCTGTTTTGGTATATTTCCCGTATTTGGTTTTCAGATATACTTATACTTGTGCTTTGTAACCTATAATATTTTACTTGTATGTATATATATATATATATTTATATATATAAACACACACACACACATATATATATATAATTATATATATATATATATATATATATATATATATATATATATATATATATATATATATATATATATATATATATATATATATATATATTAATTTTAAAACCTTGAATACAGGTGCCATGTTTTAAAATTCTAAATACCTGAATATCCGGATTGCTAATTTCCGCCTCCCCTACATCCGAACTTTTCCTTCTTAATTAAGCCCCTCCCCTTTCAGCTCAGATCCTCTTTTTGAATGGCTCCTTGAAGTCTACCGTAGAATGACGATCCTATTCGATCTACATCAGTTCTAACTGACTCTGCTGTATTGTTTCCTGTTGTAATTAAACCAAAGTTAGCTGACTTGAGACAGCCTACGAAGGTCATTATTGCTTATGAGGTTTACTTATATAATTTCATCAGTAACTGAAGAACGCCCTCAAGTGCTATAGTTATTATGCCTGTCTAGGTCAGCCACATGATCTTTATACAATTATGAGTGTACCTAATTCACTTTTTCAGTTGGATTTCGTCAACTTTGTGCTGTGATGGCGTATTTTATAAGAAACTACTTTGTAGGAACATTTTTTCAGCCTGCTCAAAGCGTTAGGAAAGTTTATTACTAGTTTCTGTAGACCTAGGGAAGTCAATAAGTTCACATGTATGGAAATTGCAATTATCTTTGTATAAATTTTTTTATAGTATTATTACTTGTCTCCAATAGTTTTTCTTTTAATATACTCCTTTTCTTATAAAAATATCAGATTTTCCGCTGAGCCTCAACATCCTAAATTTTATTGCTTTAGCTAAAAGTGGAGGTGTGATACCTCTACACTCCTTACTTCAGTATGCCCCTACTTGCTTTTCCTCCTTTTTATGCCACTAGTCAAACGAAGTAGATTTTGTTTTTTGTAGTGAAATTTTTTGTTGCATGAAAGCCAGGTTGCAAATGAAACATCTAACTAGCAGTAATGGTTCACGTTTTGTCTATAAGAAACCAAGTTCAATTCCTGGTAGTAAGCGCTTCTTTAGTTCTGGCTTCATTCTACAATTGTTCACAAATATTGTGAGACTGCTGTGCTCTCCCACTTTAAAGTAATGCCAATATATCGTTTAATGCATGGTACCGAGAGAAATTTAGCAAAGTCTTACTTTATTATTAGGCAAACATTGCGTAGCAAAAATTAAGGCAGTTTTGAAAAGTAGTTACAGACTGCTCCTCCCTCCCCATATCCTCCCCCTCCCCCTCCAAGTAATGTTTTTTATGAAGAAGATATGACAGAGATAGCTGAAAATGACGTTGGCAACATCGTATGCAGGTACATCATCTCCACAACATTGCTTGAAAGGAGAAGGAGGCGAAATAGAGACAGCCCTTTTCTTGTAGTTTTACAGTTTTAAGCTGTCTAGCACTAGGTTGCTTATAAATCTGTTTCTTGCAAAAAAAGACGTGTAGTTGCTTCATTTCTGACCTTGGATTATCTCCCTATTTTGATAAATGACATCGTATGCAAAGTATCGTTACTATAATCATGTTGTCCTAAAACTTCAGTTTGCATTTTGACGTCTTGCATCATGCTGTCTTTGCTTTTGTGCGTCAACTTTAGATCATCCATTATGCACACACCTTTCTCAGATCTGGAGTTTCTACGGGGTGATTAATTTTCTGAAATTCCACCACATTATCTCTATTTCTGAATTATTTATTCATAGTAAATGTTTTCAGGCGACTGTTGCAAGACAGCTTGTCCTCTTGATCTATTTTTTGTCTTGGCAAAGGAAATAACTTTCTCTTATCTACTAATGCAGACGATCAGCTGTGGGCCATTAGCTCTTCCACTGGCCATGAAGTCATAGACGAACTACACGTCTTTTTTTGTAAGAGATTGGTTTACCGTAAGTACTCAAATAATCGCCGCGGTGCTTTTTTTCTAGTACTTCCAAATGCAGCACTTCCTCGAGGGCTGCGCTTATTTTCAAAGAAAAGAACCAAAATATTTTTCACAACACAGTATACCTTCTTAATATCAAAGATTTTTTCAAAATCCACTAAATATATCTTGAACTTAATGTGTCTGTCACTTTGAACTGCAAAACAATGTGAGTGTAGACCCTTTTTGAAGCTTATGAAATACTATAGTAAACATTTATTGACTTATTTGCTCGCTTTGCATGCTTTCCATGACATGTTAAAGATAACCAACACCATTGCAACCAGTGATCGCCTTCGCCTTAGTTTTACTGCGGTGTTTATTCGAGGACGGCGCTTATTTCAAAATCCCGTCAAAAAGTCCGGCGTAATTACAGTATAAGAAAGTAGTACTCGGCTGTCCATAAAGTTGAGAAAGTTCGGTAGTGAATATTTGAGACCTAAGAAAGTCTGCAAATGTAGTGCGCGCCTGTATTCGGTACTCACGGTAACGTATTGTGTAATGTAAAATGTGTTTAAAATTTGATCTGTGTACAAAATGCTATATACATATATATATATATATATATA
>WIPJ01067655.1:805076-816373 GCA_018155075.1 Cassiopea andromeda
TATATATACTAAACTTCGATTATTGAGGGTCAAAGCCCAGTTTTCTCGGTCAATCCTCCCTATACTAGGAATTGTGGCTCATTCTAAATTATTTAGAGAAATAGGCAAAAATCCCTAACATTTAATTTTCTCGATGATTAACACTATGCTGGCCTCGTATTCTTACTGGATGGAAATTTCCCAAGCTCTCGATACCCCTTTTGTCCAGGGGCTCAGAAGTCTCTCGGTGGCCCTTCATGTACTTGGCCCACCATCAATGGCCAATTTGTGAAAGTGGCCTTCCTTGAAAAAGAGTAGAAGATGCCTGGTATATTCCATGTGATAACAACTAACTTTCTTGTTGGCAGCTGTGATGAAACTCCTCTTTTCTGCATTCACCCACCCTACACATTTTCCTAGTTAGGACATATCTAAATATATTTGCTACTATTGTCTAGAAGTTGCTATAGAGCTTTCTGTGATTCCATTCCAAGTTTTCAAATATACCAAACCTTGCCATTCCGGAGGCGTGCCATTGTTACGAATACAGAGAGGCCTTGATGGAATTGCGTTCCCTAGGAAATTTTAGTAGTGATTTTTAAGAATGCGTCATGAGCAGGGCTGTTGTTCTAGAGGGTGTATGGAGCGCAGCTTGTTTGCTAAACTCATTGCAGGTGCTTTGGGTCCATCCCCTTTTAATGCCAAGTTTTTGGTAGTTTTTCTTTAATTTTTCTACGTTGCTCAAGATTTGCAAATTCGTTTTAATATTTGTTCTTAATATGAAATAATATTGCAACTTGACAAAAATTTGAAGTTCGGTGGAATATCGAGGAATGAATTAGAGCAACATTGGGCGATTCTAAAAAGCCTCAAAAATTCTGTTTTGACCTTGTTAAATGTTAGCACTATATCACTGGTCGAAGGTGCATTTTGGATTGTGTACAAGGGCGTAGGAGGACGTCAAATTTAGAGGGGTGTAAACTTTCTGCCCGAAATATCAAATAGAGCTGGAGAGCAGGCAAAAAAGGTTGCCTGCATTTCCTATTGTTCTTTCAGAAAATTTGCTCGAGTGAATGGATTTCGGCCTAACTTGGGGGAATACTGCAGCCCCCCCCCTCCTACGCCTATGATTGTTTATGTAAGGTACAAGTTTCTTATAGCAGTTCTTGAGATGGTGGTTCGATGCTGTACCTACACTCGCTAAAAAGAGCTATTTAAACAGGAGGGAGTTGAAATTGATTGGTTTTTTAAAAATGGAATTGCAATAATCTTGACGCTTGGCTATATCGCATTTTAAATAGTTTAAAATCTAGAAATTAGCTTTGAAGACTGCTGTTTATCATAATCCTAGTTACATATACATTATTCATGACGATCGTAATGCATTTTATGAAAACATCAGCCTTCTATCACCGTTCAGCTTCACAGTGGCGCAACTTCTATTGCAAAAGATTTCGATACGATGGACATGGACAAGGCTTAAGGGTGCTGTCATACTGACTACTTAATTACCAACTGGAGATCGCGTTATCAAGAGTGTTTCAATCATGCTTATGGATTTGCTTTCAAATCTTATGCCCTGTCAAGCGTTTTTAGGTCAGGTACGTTTGTTATTATATTACTAACTGGCTAGCTTTCAAATCTTCTGAACAGATACGAATTGAATTGTCTTTAAGTGAAAGCATTTACTTCACTGTTTATTTGACACTATTTAGGGATTTATTTCTGGAAGCGGCTTGAGAGTTAAAGCTCTAAATCGTCTAGAAAAGGTGTCCGCTCTAAGAATACGTGCTGCTTTGCCAACATTTTAACCTTGATCCCATGATTGTGATAAATTCAAAAATAATCGCTCTGAGTTAAATGTTAAGTGTTAGGGCTACTCCTTAAACTCCTTATTAACTCCTTAGATTTAACATACATTTTCAAGGGCGCTTAAAACTGCTTAAATTCGTGCATTTTGGAAGAAAACTCCTTAAATACTCTTTATTTCTAATCAATTCTTCGGGAAAGGAATTTCAGCGGCAAATTTGTTTTGGAAATCATTTTCTTTCTGTAGAGGAAACGCACAAAAGCTACTCCTTAAAAATTATTTTTTTTCCGTAAAACTCCTTTAAAAGTTCTTAACTTTTATCTACTCATCAGATCACGAATTCTGATCTTATGTGTTGTTGTTAGTATTTGTTATTTATCTATTGGTTATTTATTTATTCGTTATTTATTTATTCGTTATTTTTCATGTTGATTTTGCTTTTTATTCAGTCTCAATTGCTGTCATTCACACCCATCCAGAGGGCCAGGTGTCGTTTGCATCCTTCAAAATAGCACCTCGATAGCCCTACATTCATTTCTACAGTAGATATCCGCACTCGAGAACATACAATTTTGAAGTCACTTTGCTTATGCTCTTATATCATGAGGTAATTCCAGTATTTAGGGTGACAGTTCGTATAGGGCCGAAAACATATGCCTGAGAAGAGGCTATTTGAAATTTTAGCATCGAAATAGTATGGCAGTATAGTCAACTACACTAAGTTTTAGTTTAAAACAATTTTTTATTCCTAATGGTAAAGAACCGGAGTGATGGCCCCGTGGTAGGGCGTCTGCCTCACAGCCGGTAGGTCGTAGGTTCGAGCCACGGCCGAGTCATACCAAAGACTAAAAATGGTACTCACTGCCTTCTCATCTGGCGCTCGACATAGGAGAATGGAGTGGGAAAGCTAAGCCCGCGGAGCTACCAGTGGACCAGCCCCCACTGTAGCCCTCACTGCATTCGCAGACGCGTGGCCTAGGGCCATAGAAACGGGGATAGGTGCCGCCTTGTGCAAGTAAAGTGGGCGCGGGAAAGGACTTTGAAAAAAATGGTGAAAAAGAACTTGTGATCCTGCCTGCATGTACTGTTTTTTGACCATCCATGAAAAGGGCTAATTCGCAGGCAGGCGAAGTTTATCTCTTATCGGGTGAAAAAATTCACCATTAAGAAGAACCTAGCTAAAACATCAAGCTGAAAAAGTTCTAGTTATTTGAAATATACAATTGCAGCAGGTTGTCAGCTTTCAAGAGATTAAACTTACAAATAATCGTCTGTATCAGTTTGGACATATAACGACCTCTGTCACCAACTTGTAACAATACGATATAGCTTCAGAAGGAGGGACGTATTAAATAGATTGTTATTGGGATGGGATGTAAGATTATGAAGGGTGTTGGGCTCTACTCCCTTCAGATGTCTGCATAATGGACCACGCCTATTTTTCGCCTTTAATATTTTCCTATCTTAATTTGCGTTTTGTTATAGAAATCACAAGTATTGACAATTAAAAAAACAACCCGGTTGCTACAAAAAGATAGCTAATATTCTAAGTCAAGTGAATTCTGTACAGTAAATATCAAACAAGTAAGTCGATGAAAAGGACAATCAATTTCTGCTGCACTTAAAAAATGAGAGATAACTACGCTTTCAAACAACGCTCGTATAAGTAACAGACAAAACCGTGCTAAGATAAAGGCAACTGACGATAATTCGGAATGACAAAACCAAAAACGTTTCGGGGCAAATGCAGGTATGTTTTCTAAAAATAGTTCTTTGCAGTCCCAGTACTGGAACTTTCATAACTTCTTTACGATTTCCGTATCAAAATTTTCTTAAAGACATGCTTAGCAAAAGCTCTTCATTTCCAATACTTCGCATATGCACATTAATAGAAAGCGAAAAATCTCCTTGTACACCTGAAATTATGATAATTCCTTGTATATAACAGTAGTAAAACTACTGGAGAGCAGCGTGTATAACATACATTTTGTGCACATATAGTTCGTGTTCATATAGAACTTAGACTCTTAAAATTCAGTACTGGACTTTTGAGCTGTCGGGCACTACCTTCTTACAAAACATGTCCTTATAAAAAAAATACGTGTACTCCGCTCCATCATCAGTGTAAAAGAAAAATAAGACATATGTAATGTAGTAAGCAAATATGACGTCAATACGTTAAGGACAGAAAATTTCGCGGGTAGAAACTTTCGCCATTTTAGCAATTTTTGACCTTTTTCGCGAAGGTTCTGTCTTTGAAAATTCCAATTTTAGCATTTGTAAAAGTTTTTGTCTCAAAATTACAGAAAATTTTCCACTCGCAAAAGTTTCTCCAAGAAAATTCTTTGTTGCTGTCATTAAAGCACCCTTTTTCTAATCTTTTGGACCCTAGAACGCTATAAATTATCATATCATACTATATCAACAATTTATTTATAGTAGGCAAAAGAAATTAAGATACCAAAATTACTCCTAATTGAGGCCTACTGGCTTAAAAAATTAAAATATATTACAAGTGTAAAATAAAAATTTATACATATTATGTTAGGTACCCAACCTGTGGTATATATATTTTGCAAAGTCTACAGTTGCAGTTCTCGCGCTTCCAACATTTAATATAGCTTTTTAAAATAGAAAGTGTGTTTGCTTGTTTGATTATATTTGGTAAAGTCGATCAAAGTATATTTCCAAGGAAGGATATAGTCTCAATTCCATATGTTGTTGTGTGCACTTTTGGAAGCTGCGAGTCGTTACCGTGCCTTAGATTGCAACCAGTATTCCGCTCAGCGAAAATATCCTTCATGCAAGGAGGACCAAAGCTAGACCTTGTTTTATAAATTTCAGTCATAAGCAACTGAAGATTCTTTACGTGCATAGATACCAAATTAATGATCAATCTTCAAACGAAGGAATATATGAAAGGTAACTATGGCCTAATCTCCACCAGAAATTACTTATTGCCAACAAAAATTTAATCGAATTGGAAGTTATTCACAGAGTATTGTATTTTGATACTGATAGCACTGAAAATGCATAGAAACTTTGTTTTTCTCACACTTCTCTTCAGTCGCGAAAGTTTTTTCACGCAAAGATAAACTTGTTCTCGGTCGCGAAAGTTTTTACTGCAAAATGTGCAACAAAAATTGGAATTCACGAAAATTTGATCCAAAATTTCGCGAATGTTTCTTCTCGCAAAACTTTCTGCCCACGACAGTAGTCCCTAAGCATGAGTGCATACAAATCGAAAACAGAGAAAGCGGAATAATACTGTTTTGATTCCTTGTAATTAAATGTGCACGTTTCAAAGGTTAGTAATTAGCCATTATTTAATCAAATGTCATATATATCCATTAGCATGGCCAAAAATTTATTATATTTCGAGTTGGACTAAATATATTAGTGAATATTCCTGTTTAAACCGGTTGTTGTATACGATATAAGGCACCTTTGTCACAAAGGTTATTACCTGCACCATCCAATCACCAAGACCAATTTCCTTGTAGGAAAACAAAGTACAGTTTTTCCTATAAACTCCTTCCTGGTTACTCCAAATAGCTTTCATGAAAAACATTTTCGTATGACTCCCGGAACAATCATCATTGTGGCTACGTCATAGATCTGTTTTCTTTCTCGATCCACTTGATTTCCGGCCTACCCTTCCGAAACTTTAAATATCAACATATGCATCACATGTAACAATGCTATTGGGATAATTGCCATTGGAGGCACGCTGGAACCGGGGGGTTGGGGGCGGCTGCAGCCTCACTTTTTCACTATCGTATGATGCCATACAATATATACCCTATTCTATCTAAGATAAGATGTTTATTGATACTCAGGAAGGGGTTTTTCTTGCAATCTAAGGGCATATCTGTAAAATTTTTAAGGGGTTCCGCCCCTGACCCCCACTGTCACACCCAATGGGAGCTTGCCACTCGTCCCCAGCCCCCTCACTCCAAAGTATGCTCTGGCGTCCCTGCATTGGGGTTCATTTCGAATTTAGCTACACGTTTTTTTATAAGAAACCTGGCTCAAGGCCTAGTAGTAGAAGTTTCTTGATTTTTGGCCACATTTTAGTTCTAAAAGTTTCTTAAAAGTTTATTAATTTAGCGAACTAAATTTATGTGGAAAAGTGCGCATAACGTGAATGTAGCAAACAATTCGTCTTAGAACAAACAAAATGCGTCATCATTACTAGTTAAATTCTAAAGCAATGTCGTTTCCACATTGTTTTAGCTCAGCTTTACGTTGAACCAGATAGCGATCTTAATGTGCTATTTGTCTAAAATCTCTTAGCTGTTTCCTTTTCGTTCTTACCGTTTCCTAAATTTTAGGGCGTCTAACACTGGGTTGCTTATAAAGTGGTTTCTTATAGAGGAAATGAACGTGTATATCACATCCTAATAGGTGCTCCTATTAAAACTCAGGCACCCATTACTTTCAGTACCTTACTTCTCTGATACTCTAACAGTCGTTCAAGCATAGTGAACACACAAACAAAGCCTTTACTTAATAAGTGTGTCGTCAACGCCATAGTCAAATGGTTACTTTCTCCATAACTAGCAGCGCTAGAACATCCATCCTATGATGCACGCACTGTAGGAAGAACAGATTGACTACCCCCGTATTTAGTGAAACCACGATTACGACAGTCAGAATGAGTTATAGGCTAGCTAGCAAGATGTTCTATTACCATAAACAAACTGTACACTGCATAGAAAGTGTGAGTCAATTGTACATATCTTTGGAAAGTGCCCTAGGATCAACAAGCTAGCAGAGTGGAGCTTTCAAACAGAGAAAATAGTGAGTTAGAGCTTTTATGAATATTTTGTGTTGTTACTTTATGCTTTATTTCTTATAATAGTTTTTTACCTTCAAGAAACATCTTATGAGCACAACCGCTTAGCTGCCTCTGTAACAGTTGTGAAATCATCGCATCCTCAAATTTCAGACAATAACTAGATTGGAATGAATCGTTGAATTTCAAAATAACCATTGTTTTTGCGATCATATCCGCATTTCTCAAGCTAATAATCTAAGCACGTTCGTTCGTATATAGGTGTATTTATGTATATGCATGTATATATATATATATATATATATATATATATATATATATATATATATATATATATATATATAAGCATTCATAAGCTGCAACCGTGCACATAGATTTCAAGGAAATATTTTCACCTCTTTAAACGTTTCGCTTTCTCTTCATTAATAGACTGAAGAAGCGAAAGCGAAACGTTTGTAGAGTTGAAAAGTCTTTCTTAAAGTCTCTCTCAATATCTACACATTTCTGTGTATGATACATGCAGTTTTTTACAAGAAGGACTTTTTCAGCCACAGTACTGAAACTTTTCTTAAATTTCTAACGATTCCAGGTACTAGGAATTTTCTTAAAGACATTTTTACCAAGTATTCTTCAATTCCACATTGTACATTTCTGGAAAGTAAAAACGTTCCATGCACACTTGAAATAGTGACAAATCTTAGTAATAACAGAAATTGAACTGTTGGACAGCAGCTAACATAAGGTGCATAGCATTTTATACACAGGGTAATTGGAATTCTAAGTATGTTTTCACTTATACACTTTCTAGGTCTCAAAAATCCAGTACTGAGCTTTCTTTACTTTTCGAGCAGTCTAGAACTACTTTCTTTTAAAAAGAAAACTTGCATATGTATGCATCTACGTATGGGATAGTTCAAAAAGTAATTAACAGAAAATGAATACTTAGACCCCTGTCTTCATGTATTTCCTGTTACGCTTGAGTTAATACCTCTTCCTGGATAAGAACCGTTTACTAGAGATGGAGTTAATAATTCAGAGTAGATCATAAATGACATGACTTCTTCATTATGGCTTTTTCGTGGATTGTTATCTCAGAACCTGGTGTATTCAAATGGATTATTATCAAGGGAGCATAGCAATTTAAGTGATTACTTTTTTAACGTTCCATAATTGGGGGGAGGAGTCAGTATGACCCTTCCCCCACCCCCTTAAAAGTTCGTAGCGGTTTATTGCCAGAATTGGCAACATCACTGTCTACAATCAGTGGTGCCGTAGAGAGATGCTCGGCCCCCTTTGTTAAATTCTGAGAGTTCTGGGGGGGCTGAACCCCTTCCATTAAACATGCAGTAAGCTGGATGAATTTATAATTTGGCCTTAAATCAAGCACTTTACGATTCTTGCTTTCAACTGTTTTTGGTTGAATTGCATGTATAAAACTGGGACACTGGGACACACACATCATTGTCACAAATGCAAAAGATGTATAAATTTCTACAGAACAGCCCCCCTTCTTGCTATTGTAGAACAGCCCCCCATCTACAATTTGTTTTGACACCCAGTTTAAGGTAGCTTTATGTAGCAGAACCCCAACAACTTTAAGATTGTGTGAAGTTGTGATATTGTATTGGCAATACTTTAGTCCAATAAACATAAGGGCAATTCCATGTAACGGACATTACAGTTCGATGAAATTTGCTATGTTTTGCCTCAAATTCATATTTATTGACAAGTTGCTTTTCAAAAAGACTTACTTATATTTTCACTCTATATGATCAAGTTTTATTTCCACAACAACTAAAATTCTTTGTTTGCTTGTTGTTTGATTTATTGATATTTTTGTAACTGTAACGGACATTACATCAGAGTATCACCAAATGTTAGTACACTTTTTCAAACTGCCAACTCAACTTAATCTCTAACTCTCTCAAACCGTTTTAGCTGAATGTGAATTACAGATATCTCAAATTTGTGAAAAGTAATGGTCATTTGCTTCTAATGCACTCCATTTTTGTGCAAATTTATGATTTTGCGTAACGGACATTACAGATGTAGTGGAACGGACATTACAGGCTTTGACAGTGTAATAGAAAAATTGAAAAATTAGAAAATACTGTTTTTAAGGCTGTGTTGACACATTTCAAAGTCCCTACTATGATTGGCCTACTGGCTGGGGGGAATTATTGGGCACATGAGCCTCCATGGGACCTTTTAATAGGGGTTCCAAAGTGACTCACCAAAAGCAAAAATATTGAAAACTCCACAATTGTGATGTTTAAGCGTGGAATCGCCCATATCTAATTTGTTGCTGAGCCTCTGTTTTCGTACAGTTTTATATTTTTCGCCTCAAATCATTGTTATATCCATGGTCTACACGTTTTTTGGATGAGAAACCTGGCTGCTCAAGACCTAGCAGTAAAAGTTTCTTAATTTGTAGCCACATTTTGGTTCTAAAAGTTTCGTAAAGGCTTTTTAGTTTCACGAACGAAATTGAGGTGCAAACGTGAATAATACTTTAGCATTATAGCAAACATATTTCATCAACACAATATAAAGCTAAAGCATTGCCATCTCCAAAATTTTTTAGTTCAACTTTACATTAAACCAGGTATTGATTTTCATTTTCTAAATATCTGAATTTTCTTAGCTCTTTCCCTTTAATTCTAAGAGTTTCTTTAATTTTAGGGTGTCTAATACTAGATTGCTTATAATCTAGTTTCTTATTAAAAAACGTAAACAAAGGGTGTGTTTCGTTTGAGAATCAGAGGAAAAACTTCGTTTTTTCTTCAATGTACTTGTTCATCACAAAAACCAAGCAATTTTAATAAGGACCAATAAATTTGGCCCCTACGTTAGAGACTTTAATTTGAAATGAACTCAAATCAATAGAAAATCTAAGTCTTGATGAAAAATTGAGCCTTATGTTGTTTGTATATTATTATTAAATTTCAGTGAATCTCAGTCTCATTATTTGTCTAGTCAATGTTCTTGTAGAGAAAAGTATGTTGTGCGTCACATCTTCCACTTGACCGAATCTCCCTATTGCAACATTTAATCTACTTAGTTTCATATCGTCAATCTTTTCCCTAGTGAAATGAGAATCCAACAGACCAAATACGCATACATATTTATTAGATGAGTAATCAGGGACGGATTTAAGAAATTGTTATTGGAAGGGGGGTTTCAGATCATGAAGAATGCTGTGCACCACACCCTGCAGATTCTTGGATAATGATGTCACGCCTATTTTTCAGCTTCATTATTGCTCTATCTTATGAATTTGCTTTTTGTTTTTTTAAACCTCAAATCTTGAGTATCAAGCACAATCCTTTTAGTACAAACAACAGTTGGTATTTTGAAGTTTACCGAATAGTACGAAAATATTGCGGAACATTTCGACTAGTATGAAAATATTGCGGAATTTTTCGAATAGTACGAAAATATTGCGGAACATTTCGACTAGTATGAAAATATTGCGGAATTTTTCGAATAGTACGAAAATATTGCGGAATATTTCGAACGTTAGAAAATATTACAGAAATTACCGAACGGTACGAAGATACAAGTGGATGTCTACCTCCTACACCCATATGAATTCCATCTTTGTAAGTAATAAATGGAACGGGCAACACGCTGGAGAATCTGTACATAGATTTTTGCAGCATTTGTAACGTTGAGGCTCAGAAATGCTGAAATTTAAAACTAATTTAGGAATAATAAAATGCTCATGCTCCATCAATAATTAGAGGTTTTGTTCATTGAGTATTGTTATATTAAGCTTAATACTATAGATACTATGTTTATCATTCTTTCTGTTGGTGTTTACGTTTACGATGACCTAGCACGCTAATAAAGATTTTTACTCTTTCCTTTGATGTTTGGGCTAATTTACACCTTTCATCATTTATAAATAATAGCCACTTATAAATAACATTAGGCCCCAGAAAACAAGCTTTTGACAAAAATTAAGACCCTGCAAATAGCAGGTACTTTTAATAAAAAAAGATGTGTGCACTATTCATTTCACCTTCGTTACATTTTTCTTTCCTACGAATCCTCCTTTCTGCTCCTATTTCATTTTGTCTGTTAAATCCAAAACATGCACAGAGAAACATTGAGTTTGGGTTTCCAACCAGGGAGTAATCATTAAGTATCTGCTGTAGGATGGTGGATGATTTTCAAAAAATTCACCATGATGATTTGCGGCCCACCGTAGATTCTTATGTAGTAGTTTGGGGCCCAATAGCAAAATCAGGATATTTTTCATAATTCCATCAAACGTAATTTTCAGAATATATGACGAACATAAGTTTTTTTGTTCTTAAACAACTTTTGCTAGTAGCAAGTGCAGATCAAATGTCCACTTTTTGAATTTAAAAATGGCATTCCTTTTTTACAAAATTTTGAATGTGCTAATAGCAAAACTTTCAGAGGAGCAAAATGATGGAATGGTTTCTCAGCTGGTGCTAAAAACGTGCACCATCTCTGACATCTTTTAAGTTATATTGGTAAATTGTTGTGTTATATATCTAGTTCTACACAATTTAGACTTTTTAAAATATGTACTTTTTCTCTTTCGCTCTTTTTGTAAGATTTTAGCTTTTATTTTTAAACAGACGGCCCCTTGCAAACCAGCATAGCTGAATGGGCCACCGTCTATAAAAACTTGAAATGATGATGATGATGATGATGATGATGATGATGATGATGATG
>WIPJ01067656.1:0-18766 GCA_018155075.1 Cassiopea andromeda
TTTTGAAATTTTTTGACAGCACAAGCACAAAAGTTCTCCAAAACATTTATTCTTCCCAACTTCATTGGCATATAGATTCTCATAATACGTCTTCTTTGCATCTCTATTTGGTCAAACTACTATATTCCTATGATTGTTATATTCTCCAATATCCTTTGGAAGTTTTGTTTCATTTGCGATCTCTTTAATTTTGAACGGTTCATTATTGCCCTTCTCAACTTCTTGTTCGTGTGGGGTTTATTATTTTCTCGAATAACCATTGTTTTAAAAGGCGCATTTTTATCAAGTGTTGAGGTGAAATTTCGCTCAATATCATTGTAGTCATTTGAAGGGTGTGTTTTTGAAGGGTGTGCTTTGAAGGGTGTGTTACAGATGCTTTTGACTTTATTTCTAAGTTGTTTGCACGCTTTCAGGGGGATCACTGACTAGGCCTGCAGCAGACAGAGAATTAATTTATCACCATTTAGCTTTGTAATATTATTTAAAGTAAACTTTTTTCAGTTTGAGTTACACGTATATGTGGATATGATAGTTTTTTGAGCTTGCTTTTAATATAAAAACAAACTGTAAGTTTGAGGGGTTTATATGTGTACATATGATGACTTTTTCAAAGCAAAAAGTAAGAGAAATTAATTAATATGGGGATGTGCACCACATGAGAATCCTTGATGGGTTCAAGAAAAGTCCCAATTCATACAGTATATTCAAAAGCAGGTGCATCCACATTCCAATTCATGCGTTAAGCGGCTTTTTCACTATGCCCATATAAGGACGTCGTGTTTTGGCCCTCTCCACCAACATTGTATAGTTTCAAGCTATCAAACTCTCCTGGTGCCGTGTTAATTGTTAAATACAAACATATGCAGCAAAAAATGCACCTTCATTAATATTTAACTATGAGAGTTAAACTTTAATATCAACAAATGCATTTGTTGGTGATACGTGAATTAATAATTCCCATCTGCTCCGAACGCTATTTGGGAAGAAGCTGAAAGCCACGACTTGGTAAGCTCTGAATATTTCTTAAATATCATCTGAAACTCTCTAGAGAACAACAAGTACTTTCTCAAAGAGTAACTGTTGGGTAAATTTTATGTAATGCGACAAAGAAGAATGGCTTGGATTTCAACCTTATGATCATTTCAAATTAAAATCATCTTTCTTTAAAGCCTTTTGCATCTGTGTAATTCTAGAGATGTCATGGAAGCTTATTGTTTGTCCAAACTCCTAATGTTACTACCGGTTGCTCCTTGATCAATAGCAGAATGTGATTTCAAAGCACGTAACGTAGCAGCATTGTAAGCAATCTTCTGCAGTCTTAGTTGAGACCTCACATCGCCATAAATTATTTACAGATAGCTTTCTATGTTTTAAGCTAACTAATTAAGTTAATTCACTACAGACTTGGCAAAGAGTTTAGATGGGCCTCTAGATCAACTCAAACTCCATTGTGGAATTTCAGCTTAATGAACTTTTGCCTTAAAAGAAAATTTCTATTTATCAACTTTCCTGATGTAATGCTTTTGGCTAATGCTACCTAATTTAATATATAGCATCGTAAACAGTTAATTGTGTTTTACTTTTCAACACAAAATTACGAACTATGTTATTTATTTAAAAGTAACCATTCAATAGAACGAAAAACATAAAAAACCTATTTATTGTGGAGCAGCTCTTCCAGGAGGTTGTATATATTCATGTCTTGCTCTTCATATGCATTTTGAGTTGCCTTTTAAAGGTATTTTATTGTTGGCTACTCACATATATAAATAGGCGTAATATTTCAGTCCTCAAGAGCTGAGTAGTGAAAGCATATTTGTAGTGCTCAGTCCTATGCTGAGGGATCTAGAAATTTTGGCTATTTCTCCTATTGTAAGATGAGAAACTACACCTTAGTCTATGCTTGTTCTAAGACACTTCCTGGGCAAAGTTTCTGCGTGATTTTATAGCTCATAACATTCCTATCAAAACAAGCAATGCTTTCTACACTCATCTCCGAACATGACCAAGTATCATTAATTTTGGCGTTCTTGATTATTTTAAGACTCTGTTTACACTAGAGAAAATGGAACGGTTCCGTCTGGAACCGCTCCATTTGGGAACAAACCATTCCACACTTCTACTGTGAACGCCTAACGGTTCAAGATGGTTCCGGAAGCAATTACAATGGAGGAGGAATTATTAAAATCCAGGTTATTACGTCTTGTAAATATTATGTTATCGTCTCCAAAGTTAAAGATTTTTGATTCCAAGTCGATTAGGAGCAAATCATTGATGAAGATATTGAATAGCATTGCTCCAAGAACTGATCCCTGGGGAACTCCTATCTTAATATTATCAAGGGAACTGTAGGAAGAGCCAGCTTTAATCCTTTCAGCGCGACCCTTCAAATAACTATACCTGAGTTTGAGGCTGTCCCTGTCAAATCCATAAGCCTCCAATTTAGCAACCAATAAATCGTGAACAATAAAATCATAGACTTTAGAGAGATCCATTAATATTTTCCCAACAATACCCTAGGTATGACGGCATTTGCGCCAAGACTGACTAGTACATTTTGCGTACAATGACCTTTTCTAAAAGCAGTTATGGGCTTGACCTATTTTTTTCGAGAAAGTGATCCATTTGTGATCCTATCAGATTTTCAAATATTTCTTAGACTGCTTGTAGGACATTTATTAGTCTATAATTTGACTTCTCAGCGTTCATTACTTTCTTTTAGCGTAGGGAAACATCAGCGACTTTAAGCTCATCAGGAAAGCCGCAGTTATTTATTGCTGCATTGATACAGCCTGTCAAATATTGGAGCACAATGTTTTCGCTATCTTTCATAGTTCTTACGGGTACGTTTCCACTACTAGACTTGTTTGGGTCAAGCGCTTCAAGCTCTTCTTTCACATTCCACGGATGAACATGAGAAAATATGAACGTCTCATCATGTTGTGTTAAAGTTTAGGTAGCATTGATACCTGGGTGATTCTTACACTTTTCCATCGCGTTGGTGACCATTTCATCAAGATTAAGTCTGTCATTGAAAAACAGGAACACTCAATCCTAATGTTTAAGTAATATTTAAGAAGTACGTATTAAAAGACTGTGTAGTATTGGTGTCATTTGCAGTAATTTTTCACAATCGATGAGAACTGTATTTTCACTCATTCGATTTACATTAGAAAACAATGGCTTCATAATTTTCCAAAATTTTCTATCATTGCCAACCAATTTTGGTGAGATACTTCTGAAATAATCCTTTTTGGCTTTCACATTCATATTTACAATCAAATTTCTTTGCTTTTTATAGCGTCTAATGTTCTCCTTAAGCAGTTCATTAGTAATATATTGTTTGTTATTGCCTTTTACCAGTTTCGTCTTTATTGGGGTTCAAATGTAGCAATAATCTTTTCTAGTTCAGTATATTCACTGGGACTATTGTAGCATAGATTACTAATCAGGTCTATCTGAAACTGTTCTTCAGAAAACCTCTTATACTGTCGAAATCTGATTTTTTTCGGGGGTATTTTCATGTAAGTGGATTTCAAAATAGTGTAAGTCACTTGATGGTGATCGTTATATCCAGTTTCAAATGAACGGCTCAATAGGAATAAGTGCTCCTTATTTGCAAGTATGATATCAATACACCTACCATTTTTAGTATTATAACACGTTGGTTTTTCAATTAAGTTGTAAAGACTATAATCCTCAATTAGAGCAATCATTTGTGGATCATTCGGATTCATGTTGAAGTCATCTAGTATTACGATATTTTCACATAAACTTAAATTACTACATATCAATGTAGAGATCTCACTATTGAATAGCACAGGATCTTGGCAGGGTGGTTTGTAGATTGGAAGTAGCAGCCACTTCTGCTTTCTAATATTCAATTCAATTAGAATTATTTGCGTCTCATACAAGACAGTGCTTTGCTTAGTTGTTTGCTTGGAATTGTATCTATTTAGTATACAAGAAGCCCATCTCTATCAGATGACACATCAAGTCTATGAGGGTTTTTGAAGCCTTTAATTAGAAATTGTAGATTAGGGAATGTGTTATCTAGTTTAGTTTCTGCAATGATAAGAATGTTTACTAGGCCTTTCATCATTATTGAAGACTGGGAGAACTTATTCCTTATCGAGTTAATGTTTATGTAGCCAATAATAATACTCCTGACGTATTTTAATCGAAGAGCTTTTATCTCCTGAAAACAACTATTTGTAGCATGATGGCTTTCGGAACCATAAACTGTTACGTAAGAATCGTTACCTATAGATAAATCATCATTTTTTCCAATGATCTTGGTAGGTTTGCTTGTATCAATGAGATCTTTCTCTGGAAGTGGGGCGTAGCAGAGTCAATCAGATTCAATAACGTTGAGAAAGTTCTTTGCCAAAACTGCTTTACCTTTCTTAATAAAAGACGCATGCTGAATCCAAGGCATGATTCATCAATGTTCGAATTACTTCTCCATCGTATATTTAGCTCTTTTGCAAGGTCTTTCATAGTGGATTTAACCCATGAACTTTCTTTTCAATTCCAGGACTTCTCTTCACATCTTTTCGGATAGCCAACAACGATAGTATTATCTTTGTTAATGGGGATTCCTTATTTGCCTCCTTCACAAGATCACTTGTTTACGAGATCATTTGTTGTTTACGAGATCATTTGTTCCTGCATGGATGATTACACTGTCTTGTGTTTGACGAATAATAGGCCTGAAATAGTCCTTGCCGTTTTGCATGCTAGCCACTGGATGACCTCTTACTTTCAAATTATACCTACGCCTCAGGCCGAATTCACTAATTCCATTCACACTAGAGTCTCCGATTATCGTGATCTTGCATCTTGTGTTTTGCGTGGTCTCTGATTCATTGCTGTTGGCTATCTTGCTTTTTGCCTTGGCATTCACTTTTTCTTGGATCTGAGACCGCGTTGTCTTCACATCTTTTTACCGTTTTTTTGTAGGTCCCTTCGTTTTTCTTTGGTCTTCTCCGCCATTATCACGGGGCATTTGTTGTTGTAATGGTCCGACCAGGGGGTGGGCGGTGTGATAGCTATCTTGACACGACCTTTGGTTTTCCAAAAGTGTGACAATAATTTCCTGTTTTCGCTCGAGCTGCCTGTCAAGAGGACAAAATCTATTCTTCAAGCTTCTTATCAGTGCCTTGTTATAACAGTTACCCCATTGTTCGCATTTATTTTTCCATACGAGTATTTTCTACCTTTTTGATTGCGGATAGTTCCGACGCGACAAATCTCTTTGAATCCTGAAAACCATTAAGCAAAGTTCCCAAGGCTTCATTACTTACCAGGTACGCTCCTTGAGTTATAAACGTTATTTGTCAGCTTTTCCGTATGACATTTTCCCGTTGTACAAGACTTCTGTTATAACATTATCATTTTTGGCATTTTCGATGGCCGATAGCATGTCTTCAGGTTCTTATACAGCAGTCCTTCTCAAACAGTGGGGGGCATCCCCATAGGGGACACGATATGATGCCAAAGCAAGTATATGACCCCAGCAAACAGACTATGACTCCAGGGAACAGGCATTAGCATAGCTTTCAGCACAAGAGCTCTTCAAAATTCGTAAGAACACCTTAAGGCCATAATTCTTGTTTAATAATCTTGCAATCTGTTCTGTGACAGAAAAATTTTGAAAAAGACTTAAGGATTCTTGTAATGTTGGAAGAGTAACAGTGTGTGGGGGTTTTTCCAAAAAATTAATCTGCACACAAACAATCTGTGATGTTTTCCAATCTTGAAGCTTTACAGTAAATAGCATGAAATCCAATATACAAGAACCATTCGCCACTTTAGCCTCTTTGGGGTTTTTATCTAGAGGGTTCAATAGATGAAGTTGCAGCCCCAAGGCTCTTATAAGCACAAATTCCTTTATGCGGGCTTCTACTGTAGATCATAAGCACAAAAGGTAATTGTAGAAACCTGTCGAAGGTTTTAGCATAACAAACTTTGTAAATGGAAAAGCATAACAATATGACTTTGTCATTTCCTCTAACGTTTGAGGAAAAATTTCATTGAAAATAAAAACGTGAACGAAGCATGCCCGTGCATGCCTTTGCAGATATGCCGTTAAGCCTTGTGTTCTGTGAAGTTCGTACAAGTGCTTAGAAAAACAAGGAAGAAATAAGGAATAGTTGAAATTCAGGCCCAAGCAAAGCCAATGATAATATTTTGATTCTTTTTACGTTTTGAACAAAAGAAGGAAGCACATTTCTCTCAAAAAGCCAATTGTATCTTTCTATATGCATTGGTGGATAGGGAGATACAATTACTCTTCCACAAAGCGATATGTTCAAAAACATGCAAGTCATGCTAGCGTACTTTTTAGGACTCTGATTCAAGGCCTTCCAGTTATAGTAAAGCGTATTGAAAAAATGAGGTTGTCCAATCAAACGACTTTTCAGGGATCTTTCAAAACATGAAAGTTTCCCAAGCTACTTATAGTGTCGAAGGCATGCTAGATATACTTTCCAATATATCAAATGATCTAAGACAGGCCATTGTGTACATACTAGTTATAAAAGTTTCCCAAAGGTCTCATGATTTTTCGACAAAGGGCAACATTTTCCGACAACAACTATTTCCAAGAGAGGAATGACATTCCATACCCGCTTAGAGATGGCTCTGAGCTGCAATCCCAAGAGATCGTTATTAGTATCACACCGCAGAGACAGAGAAAATATCTGGGTTTCTTCAAAGCATTTTCTTCATGGAAATCCAACCCTTGAAAACCTAGATCCAACTTTAAATTTAGGATACAAAGCTGGAGTGAATAAGCAACAAAGAGTTTTGGTTCATTTAACTGAGCTTCCAGCAAGAGTCTCAATGGGTGTTCATTTTGCAGAAGAGTCCTCCTGTGTAAGTTAACTAAGGTTGAAAGCACAAAATGCTGCTGTGCAGAATGAAATTGATACAATTAGAGCAGAAAAGTTTAAGCTTACTAAGCAAGTTGATAGAATATCACATGAGCTTCTGAAAGAAAAAGCGGTAAAAAGCAATTTTCATGAAAGTATATAAAAGCTGATGCTAAATTAAATGTTAATTTTATACAGGCTTGCAAACTGTGGCTATATTTAACTTATTGTTTGACTTGATAAAGCCTTGCTTGCCAACAATGACATATTGGAGAGGAAATCATACAAAGTCGCCATCAAAATCTAAGTTCTCATTGACTAGAAGACAACATAGGGCGACCCATATACATGAGTTTCTCATGGTTGTTATGAGGATTAGACTTGGGATTTTGAATGAGGATGCAGCTGGTAGATTTTGTGTTTATTCTGATGTATGCTAAAAAATGTTAAACACATGGATCAAAACGTTGGTAAAGTGAATTGGGGTTGTTCTCATTGCCTGGCTTCCAAGAGATCTTTTGCTCAAATTTGCCACCTGTGTTTGAAAGGTTATCCCAAAAACAAGGTGTATAATAGATTGCGCTCAGATTTTTGTTGAAAGATCAAAGTCTTTGCATGCTTAAGCATCAACTTGGTCAGAGTATAAGAAGCAAAGCACAGTTAAGTTTCTGATTACAATTTCCCTAAGTGGCTACACCATATTCTCACCTGATTGCAGCAAAAGATCAATGTATCTGCAATGGCAGTGCATTTTTAAGCTTCTGGATTCTGGTGGTGAAGTTATGCTAGACAGAGGCTTCCAGATTAAGGATTTACTCTTATTAACTGCTCTTTGAATGTGCCACCTGAAACTAGAGCAGTACTTCTCAATCTTTTTGCAAAGCCCCCCCCCCACCAATAGAAAGAGAAAAATATTTAATACCCCCAATTGTTATAAATAAGACCATTATCTATAAAAATTGTATATGTATACCTGTTCCCCAGGCTCATATGTGCCTTCTATAGTATTGCATTGTGCTTCCTCGAGGGGTGTGTCCAACTATTTGAGGAGCACCAAGATAGAGTAAAGTCTCAAATGAGTGCAGCAAACTGTAATAAGACAAAAGCTGTTGCTAATCTCAGAATTAATAGAATAAAAGAATTGAAGATACTGAAAAATACATTGCCAATAAATTTACTACCATTAGTAAGTTACAATATAAAAGTGTGTGAAGTAATATGCAATATCCAAGTACTGCTAATTAAAAGTTAAGGAACAACCAGTGGCGAAGCTAGACGAAAGTTGATGGTCGTGCTCATTAGGAGTGTGGGGGTGTAAGACCCTCAAATTTTAGGACTTGAGAAAAGCCAGGTAAAATTGGGTCATTACATTGTCAAAATATACATTACTCTTGTACAATAGTTGAAAAACGTATAGTCAAAGGAATTATTTGTACTATATTTGCAAGGACCTTTATCAAAGTAGCATTTTCCAGCCAATTGAGAACCTTTACTTTGGAATTTTTTTCTGCGGACCCAAGCATGGAGTGCTCTATAGTAGATACTAGGTACAAGAGAATGTCTATTATATTTATATTTTTTGAAAGATATGCTTGCCTTCCTTTCCATAACATATGTAAATTGCCAACAAAGGTTGCTCTAATAACCAAGCTGTTGCGATTTGAGAGAACTAATGCTTATTAGAGACAGGAGGGTAAAAATGCCACCCGACTAGAGAAATTTATTTCTTTGAAATCAGTTTAATCATACGAACATAAAAAGATCATAAAAGTGATTTGGATGCATTTTCCAAGCTTCTTGCTGATTGCCAGTAATTGTGACGGCTGAGAAATGTTGTCGTGGCAAGCTTCATTTTGGTAACAAGAAGACTTTTGTAGACTATTCTTCTACAACACGCAGGTTAATTTCTTGGCGTGAGCTATATAACAATTTAAAGTTGCCGGGCACATTGGTCCTCAATGAAAATGATCATTGAGTTAAGCTCAAGCCCCACGTCAAGGGTTTGCCCATTGCTTGAGTTTCCATTTTTGAGCAGAAGGAATCTCGCCAGGTTCATGGCAACTTGGAAACTGCGAGTAATCAAACTGCGTTATTCTTAAATTATTCTCAATTTTCGGTGACTCTGAACCTTACTATTCATATAGACTTTATTCCTATAAAAAGTGTGTACTTCGTTGAGAGAAATTTTAATGTCATCTTATATCATCTTCAAGTTTGATGAGAATGTACGTTGTTGATGTATAGAAGAATAGGCACAAAGAGGATCATTGGTCTGGCAATGTTGTAGAACGTTTGCGATGAGACTATTTGAACAACATTTCACATAATAACGAGCTCACTTTCTCTGGCTTTTTTGCAATATTTAAAATTGCTTTATCAAGTTCTCAGGTTTCTTCCCTGTTCCCCTTAAGAATCGCAACCAAAGTTTTCTTTAGCCTCTTGATATAAATGCTGGCAAGGATAGCTGACATATCTGCAGCACATACTTCAGTGTGGAAATAGTACAAAACAGCAATAATGTGGCCGTAAAATTTGGAAAGTTTATCGCAAAAAGTATAAATTATGTACAGTTTCTCACTGCATTACTTTTGGTACAAAGTTAGAGGCAATTCGTCAACAGTTGCTTCCGCAGGTAGCATAACTGTGAAGACCAAACGTTCTTATGAAGCATAAGGGCGTTTTGCCAAGTAGCCCTCCACGACACCCATACAGAAAAGACAGTTTTTAGTGGAGAAATTTCCCTCCTTAGTAGTGGCCCATTGCCTGAAACAAAATCAGATGAGCATAAATTACAATATGCAAAGGAGAGAGAGAATGCTTAGAAGTAAAAATTTTCTGTAAGTTAGACTTGGAGGTCCAAGTAGTGAATCTAGGTAAAAGGTTGGAAGCAAAAGTGACAGCATTGAGATCCAAATTTCATCTCACAAGCGATATATTTAAAGAGATTTGTTTCATAAAGTCATTCCAATACTGCTATAAAACATTGCATTATGAGAAAATTTCTCCAAAGGTAAAATTATTAGCATTGAAAAATCGCACAGAAGTTTTGCAAGTTGTAAAATGGGATCTAATTTATGACATGAAGAAAAGGAGGCTCATAACATAAATGCACGGAGTCACAAGTAGAACCAAAACACATGAATAAGCTCATTTTTCAGAAAAGAAGCAAACAAGTATCTTCTATGTAACAAAAAAACCTGAGTATTCCATAGCCTAAAGCAGAAACTGGAAGAAAATCTGTTATATAGAGAGCACCATTTCCATGGAGTATGATTGGCAAAAACATTAAAGATTAGAAAAAGGAACAATTCTAAAAGTGTATACATTAATATAAAGGCAGATCAATTGAGATCACATTAGTTAAAGGCACATTAATTTAGTCAGTCAGAGACATTAGGAACCAAATCTAAAGAGAAGTTCTTTGTTTTTGAAATCCAATTACTGTATGCATGTGAACATAAAGTATATATTTATCTTGTATATAAGTTAGGGCAGATTGCTAATCAGAAGTCAGCTTATGAAAATTAAGATAAGATGTCTCAATCCAAGAAATGCAAAGAACAGTCCAAAGCTGACTGTCTGGGTAACCAATAAAGTAGTATACAATAAAAATCCATTATCTGGAGGCAATTATCAAACAAACCATCTAAAATCGAATATAACATACAAGCAACAAATCAACCTTGAAAAACATGATACTTATACAAAAGCCTAAAGTAATGGGGAGCAATAACAATTCTTCTTGATTTATCAAGATGCAATCTCAGTTTAGAAAAGATTAGCTATTTAAAAGCCTACCAAAGCAAAGAGAAATATATAACAGCTCACAAGATTGTGTGAATTATTGTAATTGCATGCGTACAAAGGAAAAAGAGAAATCCATAAAAACTCACAAGATTGAACATTTCTACTGCAACAGTATACAGTGTGTGAATTATAGTAATTGCATGCCTACCAAAGGAAAAAGAGATATCCATAAATGCTCAAATGAATGAAAATTTGAACTGTAACAGTATACTGTTAATGTATGAATTATAGTAATTGCATGCCTACCAAGGCAAGGAGAAATCCATAAAAGCTCACAAGAATGAACATTTGTACAGTAACAGCATACTGTTGATGTGTGAATTATAGTATTTGTATGCCAATTGCAAGAAAATCCATGCAAGCCACCAAGACTATTTTATGCATCCATTTGAAAAGAAAGTTATGTCTTCTTGGCTTCTCCACAAATTTCTGAACTATTCTGTCATGAAGAATATTTTTATCTTCAACCTCTTTTATGACATCGTTGTGCAGTGATATTCTACACAAGCACCCAAGACATTCTTGTCCCATTCTAATGCGTAGATATGTTTTCACTCTCTTTAGAAAGGAAAATGATGTCTCTACAGATGCACTGGAGATGGAACTTACAGAATTAAGCTTCAATAAATTGACAGATTCTGGTATACTAGTCTCCAGACCACATTGATAAATATATTGCAATATTTGCAGAGGGCTGTCTTTGTGAAAATCAGGGTCATTGTAAATAAAGAGAAGCTGATTTTCAAGTGATTGAATATGGAAAAAGGGACCATATGTACACTTCAAGGATTGGAACATATCTGTTAGCACTCCTTTTCTCCATTGTTTGAAAATGCAAGGATTCACCAGATCCAAGAAAGCAAAGTTCTTGCAGTCTGCAAACCTCTCAGACAGCATAAACATAATGTTATCAACAACTTGAAAATATATACTTGTGTAGTTATGTCTTTTATCTGCATTGGAAGATGGTTCCCCAACTAAAGAGACTGTTGATTGGAAGAAATGATGATATGCACTGTTAGTGTGCAAATCAGACAGAAAGTTACCAAAAGCAGATATTTTCTGACAACGATAACTGAAATCTGTATTTTAATTTTGAAGAACCATGTAAAGAAGTGACGACTGTTCCAAAATCTTATCAACAACATGAACTAGAAAACAAAACAACAAGCTGTTCATAAAATGGTATAAGCCACTAGCTTGTGATATGGATGCATCATCCCAGCCTTGTGGGTTTTCAATAGTCCTCTCCAGTAAGTCTAAAAGGGTTTTGTACTTATCATAAAGAACACTGATGGTACATGAACGATAGTACCACCTAGTTTCTCCAGGCTTAGGTATATCAATTCCAATTTTATGCAACAAATCCTTCCTTCTAGGACTGTTGCTAGCAAATGTGCTAAAAGCAGCCACATTTGCAAAGAAAACTCTAACCAAGGGGATAAAAGAGGCAGACTGACATAGAACTAAATTTGAGCGGTGAACTACACAGTGAAAGAAGTAAGCAAAGGGGTAATCTCCCCTAACAAGGGTTTGGACACCAGAAATGTATCCAGGCATTACAGAAGCCCCATCATAGGTCTGCATGATCAAGTTATTGAGAATAGAATCCCCATAATGACTAAAAACATCTTTGACAATTGAACTAATGGCAGTAGTTCGATCTAAACTCACATTATAAAATTTCAAAAATCTCTCAACAACATCATCCTTTTTATCAAGCCTAATAATAACACTAAGCTGCTCCCTAGTTGACACGTCTGTAGTCTCGTCAACTTACACACTCATAAAAGTGCACTGTTGTACTTCATCATCAATCTGATCTTGAATGACAGAGTCTATGCATTCAATCAGATCATTCTGCGTGTCACCTGAAACACCAGTAAAAACTCCAGTATTACCCCTTTCTGATTCGCCAACCTTACCATGCAGACGATGCTCAAAAACAGTATCAAATTTTTCAACACTTTCCAAAAGTTCCCTATAGTTTCCCCGGTTTAGGCTATTGCTAGATTCATCATGACCTCTAAAAGGCAATTCTTGCCTGGAAAAATACAAAACAGCCTCAGATAGAGTTCTTAGCATACCTCTGTTTTGCCTCACCTAATCATTGTGCCGTTCTATTTCCTCTCTCCTTGCCCTGGAAAACATAAAATCAACCCTCTCAGAGATGTCGAATGTTTTCCACATCTTGCAGGCCACTAAGTGTGGTTTTGATTTCTCTTGCTTTTTACCATCTGGCAAAACATTCCTAAGGTTTGTGTAACCTCTCTCCTTCCAAGACTGTAATACCTCAGGTTTGAAGAGCAGACATGGCTAGCAGAAAAGAACATTTCTAGTAATACTTCCACAAAGTACCACTCTTAGGATACCATTCCAGTTGACATGATCTATCCCCTGTCTTTATTTTCAAATTTGGCATTGGTCTTGGCTGTTGTATGGTTAGCTTTTGGTCTGCAATGCTGCTAGACCCGAAAGGCCTCTGCAAAAGCTGAACTACGACATCTAAAAAAGGCTGAGCGTGAATCTAAGCCATTTCCTTGAGCTTTTCTTTGGTCTTGTGCAGTAAGGTAAATTTCTCCTTGCCTTCACGGATAGCTACTGAGTGGAAAAGCAATAAGAAACTGTGGTACACTACGCATGTGTGATACTTCGTGCTATCAGAAACCAGCACGACCATGTATTGTTATTTCTGGCACATGACTGCATATTAACCAATATATTCACAGAAATTTACAATGGTTTATTGTTCTACTTCATGCAATTTCCTGTTCAGCACGACCTTGCACATGCGCATTGCACTCAACACAGTCTTGGCACAGGGTGTCAGAAGCTTAAGACACGGTAATAATGCAGGGATGGTAATACCATTCAGAGGTTGTATCCTATTGAAAAAATGGTCCAAGCACTTTTTGTTAATTATTTTCACAGAAAACAATAATGATTGCAATTCATGGTCGTGTAGCATAGTGTAGTATAGTACAGCACAGTGTATGGATATCGTTTTGGCAATTATGCACTTTTGTAGAAATCTTCAAAACATTGATTGACTTCAGTCCTAGCATCTTCACAATCCCTGGCTACTATGGATTTCTCAAAATCATATCAAGAAAAATTGATTGTGACACTACACCTTATCACTGCAAAGAAAGCAAGATTTATTTATAAAATTTCAGAATATTACAACCAACTATGAAATCACAAGGATCCCACTAATGGCAACTGTGAATTCAGTTTTATCCATGAAAACTGGCATAGATCTTGCAACTTTGAAGAGTTGTTTTGAAAATATCTTGCTACAGGATGCAAAAGTTGTTCAGCAAAATTATTACCTTATTAAAAGATAAAGATACTTCAAAAGGAAAGCATCCTTTGACAAAATAATGTTACTGATTTCAGTATCTAAATACTATACTCAAAATATTAAGATAAGATACTGATTATCTCTTATCATATAGCATAGATAGTAAAATATAGCATAAAAGTAAAATGAGATCCAAATGATTACATACATTTAAATTTACTTCTTTATTCATGATGGCTACTCAAATTTTGTAATGAAATTCCAGGACTACAGGACAGGCAAAGTTTACTATTTCCAATAACGTTTTAAATTGAAACCACGTAGAGTGTAACTGGCCAGGATATAATTCCTTCCTTGTGATTTATCAAACCCATATCTAATTTGCGCGGAGCTGGAATCACATCCATGCAATCTACATATATTCTCTTTCATATCTAGCAATATCTGCTTGCACTTCCTCCTCAGCTGTAATCACGACCGGGAGATCATTTTCCATTGCAAACTAAGTCTCTTGCATCTAATTTTTCCTTTGTTAATCCTCGAGGGTGTAAGACGTCTTTTACATCATAGTGTGAATTCCATTTTGCATGGTTCGGCCTAAGCCATCTCAAGAAACTAGTTCTGTGAGCTGTGAGACATAAAGTAATTATAAAAGTTGTGAAAAAAACTCTTTCCAAGGCAGATTGATGACAGATTTGCATATAATAGCAGGAAAACAATGAAAACGATGATCGAAATGTGAAATATCTAACGATATTAACAAACAACCAGCCATCCCCATAGGCATTTGTATACAACGAAGTTCTGCACCCCAAATCTCGGCCCAGTCCCCTGTTGCACGGTTCGTGAAAGAGGTGTATGCAAGTGACGTCGCATTGCGCAATGGTTATAGAAAAACTTGGGTTTTAAGTTCCAAGAACAAAAGCTGTTAAAATGCGGAACTTCTACAACAGGTGATCAACAACCGGAGTTGAACCCGGAGTTGAGTTATTTTTGGCCAGAGCAAGACCTGGAGCTGTAATTGTACACAAAAACCGGAGCAGGAGCAGTGGTGATTTCTAACAATTTTATTAAGAGGGGCTCTAGGTGCAACCACGCCCATATTTTTGGTGTGACCTAGCTGCAACCACGCCCATATTTTCAAAGATGCAGATATGACACATTAGTTTAGTACTAAGAACGTATAACAAACAATTAGAAATGCTTCAATTACCATACAGTAGAGAATAATTAATTATTGTAATACAAAACACTTTAGAAGCAAGGTCAATACACTTTGACAAACAAGACCAATGCAAGAATTTTCAAGGGGACTGAGCTCCCCAAAATGAACAGTAATTGTAACAAGGAGGGTTCCACCCCCCTGAACCCCCTTAAATGTCACCCCTGAGTAGGATTTATGTTAAGGCAGTTTTGGTTTTAAATTGAAGTTCGTAAGTTGATCTATATGCCAAAATAAAGTAAATGTATAATTTAACTTGGTCTGGGGAGGGGGGAGCTACAACCAAATACTACTGGTTTCTTTAGGAACAAAATAGATTCAGAAAGATAATACATCTGTGTTAATTTTGAAATGGTTTTTGAATTTTGCATGACTGGATGCATTGTTAGTAAAAGTTTCAAGAGCTTAACGAGATATCTACTCCATGAAACAACACTTAGTCTTTTGGAAATTATCCATCTTAATGGTGCCTAAAAATGATGGGCAAATATCCAATTTTCCATAGATCTGAGGCAAAACGCAGTATCAGAACAATTGGTAAGGCTCTTTAGTAAGGAATTTAGCTAAGAGAAATGATGGATTATTCTAGATATTGATTGCAAATGGGATTTCCATGAAAAAATTTACGAAAAAACAGGTACTAAGCAATGTTTTAAACAATGCTGGCAAAAACATAATAGAAAATTCATACGTTAGTGCCACGAATGTTTAAGGCCACGACCTTTATCAAGATTCGAAAATGCAACGTAGGAATGTATTAAAGTAGTAGTCCTCAATAGCAAAGTATAGTTATAATGTTCCTGGAAATTAGGGTCAAATATCTCCAAAATTTGAAAATTTCCCCCATAAAATTCTGCTCAAAGAGATTTTTATCTGAACACTATATATTGTACATCTCAGCCAAAATATCTTGGCACTCTTGGTCTTAGCTCTGAATTACTTTGGTGGCATGGGGACATCTGGGAAAATCTTAAAATGTGTGAGCTATCTCTGTCCATGTTATGACTTTCAATAATGATTTACTAGAGAACATGCAAATTTAACGGTTATGCAAAACACTGTGAAGTTGAAATGACAGTAAAAACATCCCAAAATCATGAAATGTTGCAGCAAAATTTGCAAAGCATTTAATGCACACAGTGCCCAAAATATAAGGAATTATAGACTAAAAATTTCAATTTCATCTTTTCTTATAGTCTATTATGTGAGGTAAACAACTAGCCAGTTCTGAGGTGGTGGGTCTCAATACATTCCTGATTTAACACGGAATGACCCTACTGTGAGCTGTAGAGCCCACGCTAACTCCATTGAAATGCTTTGGAAGACGAACATTGGAACAAAAGAAAGAGCCTTGGAGACCAGCAAGGAAACATTCAGGAAAATTATAAGTACAAATACTAATGCATGATATTCGTTGGAGCATCAAAACAAGCTTTTTTTAAATAGAAATTCATTGGAATATAAACACATTAGTTCCTGTAGCAATCTAGGAAAAGTCACATGAACTAAGCATGCCTATGCATGTCCTTGCAGGTATAACCAGTGGGCATTATGTTTTGAGGTTTAAACATGAACACAAATAAACACGTAACTAATGCTTGAAACTCTGATCGGAATAAAACTCTCATCAAGCAAATCGTAACCTTCTACAAGCTTCTCAGCATAGAGAGAATGAATTTACTTTGCAACAATCTTCTCATGAAGAAACAAGTCAGGCTAACGTACTTTTTACATAAGGTTCTGACTCAAGGTATTCCAGTGACATTGAAAGCGTTTTGCAACAATGATGCTGGCCAATCAAACGGGTTGAAACAATCTAGACGACTGATCAAGGATCCAATACATGGGACAATTGAATTAGACCCTGTCCTTGCTGTTATTATCGACACACCACAGTTTCAACGATTAAGAAACATAAAACAGCTCGGTGGGTGCTATTGGGTATACCCTGGTGGTAGTCATAGCAGATTTGAGCACAGTATTGGTACGTCCTACTTGTGCGGAAAATTCATCACCATTTTGAAAGAGAAGCATCCACACTTGATAACAGATATGGATGTTCTCTGCATTAAAGTTGCAGGGTTGTGTCACGACATGGGGCACGGCCCATTTTCTCACGCTTTTTATAATCAATATCGGAAACTTGTAGCACCCCAAAGTACGTGGACACATGAAGAGCAATCATGCAAAATGTTTAACTATATGATAGCGGAAAACGAAAAGGTGAGAGAAGCATTTGAAATCGAAAAGATTAGAGAGAAGGAAAAGAAGTTGGTTAAAGATCTCCTCATCGGGAAAGATCCTTTGAAGTGCAACAATGGTAGCATCAGGGAAACTGATGGTAAAAAGCACTGTTTTCTTTATGAAATTGTTTCCAACGCCCGCAACGGAATCGACTGTGACAAGTTTGACTACTTGATGCGTGACTCCTACCACATTGGCTGGAAATGCAATTTTGACTGTATGCGTTACTTTCAAACAACCGATATCATACCCATTGATAACAATTATCAACTTTGTGTAAGGGATAAAGAGCAATTTGCTTTATATCAACTGTTTCAGTTGAGATATGATCTTCACCACCAAGTTTGCCAACACAAGACAACAAGGGCAATTGAAGCCATGATATGTGATGCTCTTAAATTCGTTGATAAAGAAATGAAGATCTTTGAGAGTATCAACGATCCAGCAGCATTTACTTATCTCACTGATGGAATATTCGATGAAATTGCCAGAGAAAGGCCCAAAGATTTCAAAACACTTTCATATAGTAAAAATATGGAAAAGGCAAAGCAAGTTATCAATCGCATTCACACTAGGAATCTATACAGGTTGTGTGGAGAAGTAACCATTCCTGAATGCAGTGAAGAGTCAAAAAAAGGAACAGAGAAAGACATGAATGAGGAGGACAGCCTAAAGATATTCATTTTGAACAAGATTAAAAAGGATAAAGATTTTCTTGTCACAGAGCAAGATTTTTATGTGGATGAGGTACGCATGGCATATGGCAAAGGTAATCAAGATCCTGTAGATTCAGTTACATTCTTTAATAAAAGCGGAAAGATAAGCAAAATGGGAAAGGAACATATTTCCAACATACTGCCAAGAAATTTTCTAGATCACAAGATCAGAGTCTACTGCAAACCTGACGATCAAGCTAAGAGAGACCAGATCAGAGATTCTTTTGAAGACTGGTGCAAGTTGCGTAAACATCCTCAGCCAAGGATACTGGATGACACAGGCAATGAGGGCGATTACATGAATGCACGCAAGAAGCAAAAGCTTAGTGAATATGCAAGTAATGATGAAATAGAAATGGAATAGTGACATCAAAAAGGAATCGTTGCAAGCCAAACAAGCCTTAAATTGTTCTTCAAAGACAGAGCGAGATAGCTCCATTTTCCCGATTTTATCAACGACCAGTAAATTCTTGCACTTTCCCTATATAATTTCACGACAATAATTTAATATGTTCTATGAAGGCCACCATAATGCCAGAGTATTGTATATTCATACAACATTCCTATATATTCCTATATATAAATAAATATATATATA
>WIPJ01067656.1:39147-56718 GCA_018155075.1 Cassiopea andromeda
AAGCACTTCTCTCTCAGAAAGCTACTTTTATCTTTCTACACCAATCTTAGAATAGAGTAGTTGAAAATAGTTTGCAGCAAGAAGGTCTTATCAAGAATACCAAGATCTAGTCAAGGTAGTTGCTCAAAGTTTTTGCTTCAAAATGATCCAGGAAAATTGAAGAGCTGCTTAGTATGATGTTATGCTAATTTATCCATTTATCATTTCACGTGATTATTCATTTTATTGTATATAGCCAATCATTTTTTTAAGAATCAGAGTTGATACATGATTTTGAGATCACCACGTAGGCCTATTCTATTAAACATGCTGTAGACATTACACTTAGATAATTTTAGGAAGCGCTCATCGTAATTCACAACAAGACCGAAGCATGCCTTTGCATGCCCTTGGAGATATAACCAATAGGCTCTGCATTCTGTCAATTTTATACAAAAGAACAATTGAAAAAAGAAAGAACGCTTGAAACTCTGACCCGAGTAAAGCCAATGAGGATATCTTGATTCTTGCTATATTGTGTTACAGCTTGACGGAAGCACTTCTCTCTCAGAAAGCTACTTTATCTTTCTACACCAATCTTAGAATAGAGTAGTTGAAAATAGTTTGCAGCATGACGGTCTTATCAAGAGTACCAAGATCTAGTCAAGGTAGTTGTTCAAAGTTTCTGCTTCAAAATGATCCAGGAAAATAGAAGAGCTGCTTAGTATGATGTTATGCTAATTTATCCATTTATCATTTCACGTGATTATTCATTTTATTGTATATAGCCAATTATCTTTTTTCAGAATCAGAGTTGATACATGATTTCGAGATCAACACGTAGGCCTATTCTATTAAAACTGCTGTAGATATTACACTTAGATAATTAAATAATAGCAGATAGCGGCACTATACCAACACCGGGTGCGCCTACAAATCCGGGTTCGTCTACAAATGATGCTAGCCCAACAGTGGAGGTGTGACTAATCAAGGATGCAATACATGGGACTATTGCACTACATCATGTTATTGCTGCAATCATGGATACTCTGCAGTTTTATATAAGAAGCAAAAGGTCAGCAAATAAACAAGTAAAGAGGAAATGTTACGGTAATAATGGCGACAACGGATCTCTCTCAGTAGCGGACCATAGCAAAAATCTGAGTGCAGCTATCTTCTATGGGAGGGTGTGGCATAACTATTTTGGGTGTAGTCATTATTTTTCTGTGAGATTCAGGTTCCAGCAAATGCAAGGTGAAGGGATAAAGTGAAATGTTTACAAGACATTTGATGTTCCATCATAACACAATGAAGTTAAGAAAGTTTCCTATAATGTTGTTTTTCAGATCCACCAGTGGAGGAAGATCTGTGAGAGGTTTACTGATATCGTTACTCTGAATACTAATGATTCTTATAGCTAATTCTTATCATGGTAGGGGAGGAAAAATAGGGCCCGGGCAAGGCCTAGGAAAATTTTTGGAATTACGCTATTGTTATCTCAGGAAGGCTCCCTTTGTGATAAAGAGAAGGTACTACCTAAAGGGCACTTTTGTTCATTCATTGAAAAGGACAGGGATCTAGACCCCCAGGGCCCCCCTAGTTGCGCTTCTGCTATCATAGTTATTGAAGCTTTTTAGAAGGGTGCCCGCTAAACACGGGCAATCCAACCCCTGACACAACCCCAAATTAGCTCCTGAGTTTTGTGTTAAGACTATTGACTTTAGTTCTTAAATATCGGAAAGAACTCATTAATAGCGTTGACTTATTTTTGCATGCCGCTAGCTATAATTTATCATTAGACTTACTAAATGCCTTGAGATCAGCATTGACCCAGGGGCAATAATTATCCGAGACTTGCATCTTTTGAACAGGGGCATGATTCTCTATGACTGATGAAAAGAGACTAGACCAGTTGCTCACAAATATATTGATACCATCAGTTTGACAAAGAGCTCTTATCCAATTGATACAAGCAACATCTGCAAGGAGCATATGCTCACTAACATTTTTCATTCTCAGCGTTTTTATCTTTTTATGGTCCTTTAGCACCCCATCCTTGAACTTACGAACACAAAAGACCATGAAATTGTCCCTTAAAGAAATCTGGGCTTCCCCAGCTTTTACTATGTTTCTTGGGAACGTCGTTGCAACATGATCGAAAATAGAAGAAGAATTTGCAGTGACGCGGGTTGGTTCTGTAATAGCTGCTTGAAGGCAAAAAGCTCATAAATATTTGCAAGATGTTTAGCGTTGCTGTCTAAGGCTATACCTTCTTTCACTTCAAAATCGCAGTTTGTATCACCAAGGAGGATAAGTTCCTTTTCTTCCTTGTCTAGGAAAGATAGACTTTGCTCTAGCTTGCTGAAGGATTCCACTGGGTCACTAGATGGTCGCTACCAAGCTACGACAAAATAGAGCTTGGCTTTGGGAGGCAAAATTTCTACACAGATCAATTCCAGGTCGTTATAGGGAACATCCTTTCGTAGCTCGTAACTAATGGAATCCTTCATATAGATAGCAACACCCCTCCATTGGACGTCCTATCCTTACGCTCATGCTCGAAACCATTAACTCTGGTGAGTTCTGTAGAATAGCTATGATATAACTTAGTCTCATTAATAGCGATTATGTGTATGTGATGACCCCTAAGTAGCACTGAATCTCGTCATGATGGCTACAGAGACCATTCACATTTAGAGAAACAATTGTAAGACCTCTTGTATAGCCTAGATGCTGATGTGACGAGTCAGAGTGCCCCTGGAACAATTTATCCCCCTCATCCCTGGCACTGCTATTAAATGGACTTCATTTTACTTAACAGACTGGCTGAGAAATTAGCATTTCCATGAAAATTTAAATGCAATCCTATGCCTTCAAGATGTTCTCTTTTTATGTTGTCATTGCTAAGTGTGTCAATTTACGTTTTCCTTAGTGTGTTCTTGACTTCAGCTTGGATTTTATTTGCCTTCGAATTATCGGCTCTCGTTATTGGCAGTGATAGGGTGACCGTGCTTTCAGGTAATTCAATCTCAATGTATTCTTCAAGATTAATGAGCTGATTTGCAATGGTGCCATAATCAGAGTTAATAGCATCATTCGTACCTACGAGCAAGATTACATGGGATGATAACGGCTTCACATAATCATACATGTCACTAACAGTTTAGAAAGGAAAATTCTTCACCTTTACGTAAGATGGCATTTTGCGTTCTTCCACGCCGTTAAGCACACTATCACCAACAATTAGAATGGTTCCGGGTTTCCAGAGACTGGTTTCTTGGGTCTTTCCTTTTTCCGAAGAAGCTGGGCCATTTGTGTGTTTAATAATTGTGGATTTTCTGAGGTGGTCTGGCAGTGTCTTTCCTTTTGTTGTTGTTTCGTCTATTGTCCTTGCAGCTTTTGCCGTGGCACACGTTGGCTGTTTAGTATATTTTCATTCTAGAGCGCTGGGCTTTCTTTTGGCTTGCTGTGTTCTATACCAAGAGGTGGCCCGGTTTTCTTTCAACCCTTTGTTTCTTTTTTGCTTTATCTCCTGCTTTGCCCATTCTTGTGAAACTCTCCAAGTATGTTGACACTCTCCAGGTTTCTCTTTGATTGTCCTTTGTTTACGCTTTTTTTCTACTTGGTAGGATTCAAACATGGTAGGATTCAAGCAACCAGGTATTATGCTTTACAGTTGAGAACTTTGTATAACAGAAAATGCCAAATGGCAGACTCTAACAAAACATATCCCAGATGTTTCTCTCTATGCAGAACACGTCTTTTTTATAAGAAACAAATTCTCTAGCTTCAGCCTGGATGTTTCTTAACATTTTGCGAAATCCAGCCTTCGTAAATTTAAAGACTTCCAATGTCAATAACAACCCAGATTAGGCAATTGTGATGCAAGAAAAGGATGGTCAGGTTTTGATAGGCGTGTAATGAATGTTCATTCTATTTTCTTTGCTAGCATGATAGAAAATGTACTTGTAAAAACTGTTTTTGCAGGTTATTATTTGAAACTCAGGCTGCCTTTGTTTTAAAGCGTTGCTTAATTTTTGCCTAATTTCAGCATCACGTTTCATAAAGGCATGTTTCTTTAAAAACTAAGAAACCTTAAGAGAATATGCAGAGGGGAAGTGTTAAAAAGCGTACATTTGGCATCAATAGTCTCCTCTGGATACAGGAGCAGGGATGTGCATCAGAAGAGAGAACTTTTGATGAGTTGGAGAAAACAGTCCCACTTCATATACTATTTTCTAAAGCCAGGTAGATCCATGTCTCAATTCAAACGTCATGCGGCTTTTTTCACGATGCCCATATAAGGAAATGGTATTTTGATTCTGCGCCAACATTGTATCGTTTCAAGCTATCAAGCATTTCTGGTGCCTACAAGTACAAAACCCGCTGACAGAGATGAATTTTACACAAATAGTAATTACTTGCACAAATGGCATACCTGCTCCCACCAGAATGCTATATTATTTTATGGGTCATTTCCATAGGAACCTGGTACCACCAACTGCACCCTCATTACTATTAACTACGAGAGTTAAACATTAATTCTAACACCTGCATTTGTAGGTGACATATGAATTTTCAATTCCTATCTGCCCATAAAACTATTTGGTAAGAAGCCGAAGACCACATTTTGGCAAGCTCTGAACATTTCTTAAATATCAGTTGAAACTCTCTAACAAATAACAAAATACCTTCTCAAAGAGCAAAGAGCAGGCGTTTGGTAAATCTTATGCAATATGACAAAGGAGAAAGACTTAAATTTTAATCTTTTGACCATTTTAAATTACATTCATCTTTCCACCACGCTTTCTGTATCGGTATAATTCTAGAGAAGTCATAGAAGTTAATCCATTGACCAAGTAAAAAGGGTAGCACGTAGTGTGGAAGAATTGGATGCAATATTCTGCAATCTTAGTTGAAGCCTCAAATTGGCAAATATTATTTACAAATAGCCTTCCATGTCGTAAACTAAACAGTTGGTCGTTTTGTCTGTGTGGAAAACTTATTAGTAACTAAAATTTCGGGTAATTATATTTTCGGACCACCATTTTCTGAAAATTAAAACGTCCTAAGCTTTTGTAAGATAATGTATCGTCCTACCCATGCACTTTTTAGAATTTACTGAACGAATAACACCTAGAATTTTCTTATCCAGTGGAGAAGCTGGGCCAAATAACATGGCCATGCCATCATCCAATCCTCTTATGACACAATTTTAATCTGTTTACCACCAGCGAGAATGATTCTTGCTGAAAAATGCTAAAATATGTTTGCCCCTCTAGCTATGATGACTTAAAAGAGGCTATGGATGTAATGCAGAAATGTGAACCATAAAGTTATACAGTATTGCAAAGAAAAATTTAGCAGTTTTAGAGGCCTTAAGATCATTGCCTAGGGTGCATATGAATCCAAAAATTGATCCTAACACAACCACCCCTAAAGGTAGCACCAAACTATAAAATAGAAATTCATAGTAACTAACTTAGGTATTTTAACACTTGTGTCTTGCTACACAATTATCGTCCTTTTGTATTTATTTCAAAGGTCATATGTATGCACACAAAAGTAGCATTAATCAATTGTGGAGAAAACAAGATTGTAGCACTCACTAGTTGGGGCTATAAAGTTTCTGCTATGTTTTAGAATATGTAGTGACTAGGATGGCTATAGGTCTCAAAACTATAGTACATTTTCAACCAAAAATTATATCACACATTTTCAATAATTGATTACTCTAAAGTAAGCTGATCACCACTAGTATACTCAAAAGCATTTAGATTTGGGCGCCGGTAGTATGGATAGGGGAAAAGTTCTTGGGTTGTGAGCTGGAAAATCCTTCAATTTTATGACTTGTAACTCATATCTTATTTCAGTCTTCTCTCTTTAAAGATTACTTCTGAATACCTGAATACTTCTTAAGACCATCTGTATATGAAAACGGTAGAGAGTACGTGCATCAAAGTGTATTTCTCATTGTGCTTACTTATTTGCATGTATGACCCCCTCTACCCCTTGCACGCAAAGGGTAAAGGCCTGACCCTTTTACCCATTCGTGCCTAAGTACTAAATGAATGAATTCCTACCTCTAACTACTACAATTGGTGAAACGTGGATTCTACAACAAAAATTGCAAATGTTGCAAATAACAAATTAACTGATAATAGTGATTTGCATATGATAACTTTTCTATCAGGAATAACATATCCATGTCTTAACACAAACAGTTGAACCAGAATTGGTATCCAAACTCGCAGCCCTGCTGCAATGTTAACCTGATCATCGAGTATAGCCAATTACCAATAAATAGGACGTAACTAAAGAAGGGATGCTATTTTATTTTTCAGAACATACGCCAACGGAATATAGATGGTGTGGAAGATGAAGATTGCATAACGAGAACTTCAAGAGCAGCAGAGACCGAATCTCAGCGAACTATATCTTGAGCAAGTGACAGAAGAAATTAAATATCTTGTTATACGAATCGTAGGACAGGGAAATTGAAAATAGTTTGCGACAAGACGGTCTGCTTAAGAACACCAAGATCTAGTCAAGGCACTTGTTTAAAGTTTCTGCTTCAAAATATTCCAGTAAAGTAGAAGAGCTGCTTAGATAATTAACAAATGGGAGATAACGGCACTGCACCAACATCGAGTGCGTCTACAAATAATGCTAGCCCAGAAAAAGAGGGGCGACTAATCAAGGATGCAATACATGGATCAATTGAGTTGGATCCTGTTCTGGCTGCAATCATCGATACACCTCAGTTTCAACGATTAAGAAACATAAAACAGCTTGGTACATCCTATTGGGTATACCCTAGTGCTTCTCACAACAGATTTGAGCACAGTATTGGTACGTCCTACTTATGTGGAAAATTCATCACCATTTTGAAAGAGAAACATCCAAAGTGGGTAACAGATATGGATGTTATTTGCGTTAAAATCGCAGGGTTGTGTCACGACATGGGGCATGGCCCATTTTCTCACGTTTTCGATAATCAATATCGGAAACTTGTAGCACCCCAAAGTAAATGGACACATGAAGAGCAATCATGCAAAATGTTTGACTATATGATTGAGGAAAACAAGACTGTGAGAGAAGCATTTGAAACCGAAGAGATTGGAGAGAAAGAAAAGAACTTGATTAAAGATCTCCTCATGGGGAAGAATCCCTTAAAGTGCAACGGTGGTAGCATCAGGGAAACTGGAGGCAAAAAGCATTGTTTTCTTTATGAAATTGTCTCTAACGCACGCAACGGAATCGACTGTGACAAGTTTGACTACTTGATGCGTGACTCCTACCACATTGGCTGGAAATGCAACTTTGACTGCATGCGTTACTTTCAAACAACTGATATCAAATGTATTGACAACAATTATCAACTTTGTGTTAGGGATAAAGAACAATTCGCCTTATATGAATTATTTCACTTAAGGTATGCTCTTCACCACCAAGTGTATCAACACAAAACAACAAAAGCTATAGAAGCCATGATATGTGATGCTCTTAGCCTCGTTGATAAAGAAATGAAGATCTTTGAGAGTATTAATGATCCAGCAGCATTTACTTATCTCACTGATGGAATTATCGATGAAATTACGAGAGCAAAGCCCGAAGAATTCACAACACCTTCATACCGCAAAAAAGTGGAAAAGGCAAAGCAAGTTATCAATCGCATTCATACTAGAAATCTATACCGGTTATGTGGAGAAGTAACCATTCCTGAAAACAGTGAAGAGCCAAAACAAGGAACAGAGGACGTAACTGAAGTGGAAAACCTAAAGAAGTTCATTCTGGACAAGAAGAAAAGCAAGATTGTGACAGAGCAAGATTTTCATGTGGAAGAGATACGCATTTCATATGGCAAAGGTAATCAAGATCCTGTAGATTCAGTTGAATTCTTTGATAAAAGCGACAAGATAACCAAAATGGGACAGGAGGATATTTCCAATATACTGCCAAAGCATTTTCAAGATCGCAAGATCAGAGTCTACTGCAAATCTGACAATGAAAATACGAGAGACTTTATCAAGAAAACTTTTAAAGACTGGTCAGAAAAACGTAAACACAAGAAGACATAGAATAGGTCGGTACCCTATTAGAAGGACAGCTCTCAAAATGGAGAGAGGACGCTATTTCTTTTCCCAAGTATGTAAAACACCTTTATGAAGAGGACACTGGTTAAATAATTGTTTCCTAAAAGCAAATAATTTGAAGAAATATTTAATAAAAAAGGGTGTATAATAGATTCTGTACATCGAATGTCATGTCTTGTGCCTCTGGTAGCTTCTGTTTTTGAGACTTGCGTTATCGGTTGACAGCAACCAAATCTTCACACATTTCTGCCAGCTTTTTAACATTTGAAGAATCCAATCCACAGCTTTAGTGTCACCTTCTATCATAGATCGCAAGAAATTTACATTTTGTTGCCACTCCCTTCACTTATTTGAACAATAATTGAATTGTTACTTTGATTCAGAAACAGTGTCACTAATACACTAATTATTTTGGAACATGCCAAACTGTTTTTCTCCACCCATCATAGATCGACGGCTTTTGTACCATCAAGACTGTAGGCTCTTAGATACATGGAAGGGCTTCATCAACCGCTAATTCCCATGTGTTTAGAAGCAAGAACGATATATAAACAGGGGATATCATTGCAGCAGACTCTTTACCACTCATTCTCACATTACCTACAGGATCTGTTCACTTTTGCTCAACCCATGCTTGATAATTGATTTCAAATAACTTTTGCCTTTGGTTGCAAATACTCTTTTAGCCAAAGCCCGTATACATGTTGTTTTTGTATGGAAACCACTAAACTTTCTTAATGTATCTCGAATGAGGGGATGAGACTTGTTTAAGATTTCTTTTCTCAAACTTCAATTTCACTCTCATATAACTAAAATATAGTTATACCTCTCTCTAAAACTAGACAACGTACAACTGGCTGTCAGGTTAACTGCGTAACAAAACAAAAGGAAGAAAAAAATTTAATGTGATAATAGAATAGAATCTAAAATAAAATAAAAAAAAAGAAAACCAATAGTATTTCTCATAAGTGTAGTAAGTCAGGGTTTGTCCACGGTTTACTTCGGCAGCAGAAAATAAAGTATGTGTTTCTTGTAATAACATTTATTACTAGTATAAATTGGCTAACACAGGTTACTATCAGCTGTAAGAAAGAAGTTCTTTATCTTTGCTATCAAAAAATACACAGAAGATGACGTAATATCAATTTTTGACACGCAGAAAACAGAAGTTTGGAACTTGACAGTTTCATATCCTTTTTATCTATTGAAGTAGTAACAAAGTACTTTTTGCATTTGAGCTCCTCCGTACTCAGAAACGGCAATTTGTATAACCTGGACACCTTAATAAAGCGGACACTTCTTTCAAGTTCCAACGGTGTCCGGTTTATAGAGAGTTCCTTGTACATTTACTCGTATTCATCTTACCATACTAGCTAAATGCCCAATACAGTAAGATATAGATTCTACTAGGTCCCAAATAAGCGGAGGGGTACTAATAAGCAGGAGGGGGGTTGGAAAATTCATCAAGATGAAAGAAGCGGGAGGGTTTAATACGTGGGGGGTCTGAAGTTTGGGATAGCTGGGCAACAACCAGCACAAACATAAAAGCTCCGATTAATATCACAGCAAGCAAATACTTTCTTTCTATCATTGAAACAAACACAAGTATAAAATTTGCAATTTTCTATGCCTTTCATAGCAGAAACGGACATAAAGTCATCTGGTTCTGGCTACGAACGGCATTGCTAGAAGCAAAACTCTCATCTCGTGCAGGGATGGACTTAGAGATGAATATTGAGGGGGTTGCAGGCAGTTGAAGCATTTGAAGCTTTGAAGTTTACTGAATGCTAGTTCTTTCTGGGAGGGATGGCCAACAGCATGTCGTGTGCCAGGGAACAAATGGAATACCCTAATTGAAGTTAAGTACTAATTTTCTTTTAACTGCATGCACAATTGTAAAGACTATAAGTTAAGAGTATTATCCACAGAAGGAAGGATGCATGGAATACGTGAGCGTAGCGAGCTAAAACTTTTTTTGAGCTCACACCCTCTAGAATGTCGGAAAACACCCTTTTAGAATGTAGGACAAGCATTGTGCTCATGACTGATCTCTAGTCCGAGAAGGAACACATGTTCTCCTCTGAAATTTTTATTTTTCTTTGAATTTGGTGGTTCAGTACACTACACCCTATCTCAGCTGATGCCTCTTCATCTTTAGAATTTTCGTGAAAAGTACCTCTTTTGTATTCATCAGAGTGTCATTGCCAGGTTTTGGAATTCATGCTTGTAAATAATTAATTTCTTTTCAAAAGCCGGACACATTTGATTTTACATTCATAGAAATTTCCCTGTTTTATTCAACAATAAACAGAAATGCAAAAGAGTTTGTCATATCTTCTTAGTCAGATACAAGATCTATTACGGTACCAGAGACTCTCCTTCAATGAGCACTTTGCATGGTGAATTTACTAGGCACTGCAGCTCGGTACCCTAGTTGCAGAGAAAGTTACACATAATGTTAAAAAGTAGCTTGAGACATGACAACATAGAGCTATAAAATTCTTATTGCAGCTGCTCTTGAAATGGCTTCACACCTAACTCCATTTCCCTGTCTAGCTTGTATCTTCTTAGTGCCATTCCTCTTTCGGTTATGGCTAATTATAGTACTATTCATCGAATTCAGTGCTCTTTTTCCTTCTCCAGCGCACCTTTACAACACTTTGCTAGGTGGCCACGGACCCCCCTGCCAGGCTGCCACTGGCATATATCGAATCGTACAAAAACATTACAGAATTTACCGAATGGCAAGAAAACATTGCAGATTCTACTACATGGTACGAAAATATTGCAGGATTCCCTGAAGGGAGGGAAAGTATTGGGGGTTTTGCACTCCCTAAATCCTCTATGACCATCTATAGTCTCAAGTGAACCTATGCCAGTTAGCAGAAGAAGAGACATAGTCTACCCCAAATCAAAAACGTAGCAGTACTGTAAGGCCAATTATTTGTAGACAGGAAATCTGCTTCAGAGCATAATTTTTCAGGGGTGGGTTGCAATTTCAGGGCTTCCCATGGAATTTTTCAAGGGGAACAGACAATCCAGGGTTTTTCAGGGTCTTCCAGGGTTTCTAGGATTTGTTGGCCACCCTGTCTTCAGTAGGTACAAATGGTGATCCATTTAGAGTAAAAAGACAAATACGCCTACCACAGTATTTAATCCACTTATGAATCCGAAAAACAATATTCAAAGACCACATCTTCTTTTAAAAACGTTTTAGTGTCCTTTTGGTGGATTGGATCCCTTCTCTCGAGAAACTCCTAGCTACGCACCTGTCTTAGTATTAAAATGCTATTCTTTGAAAATGGACTATTCTATATAACAAGAAAGAAAGCTAATATCTACTCAAATCGAAGAATTGCTACATGAGGTACAATTGATACGATGCCGTTAAAAAGCTTACAATTTCATCTTCAAGAGTGCCTCTATTGTCCTTAGTAACCTAAAAGAAAACGTCATAAAATTTTAGCTTTAACGAAAATACTAATTCTTATTATGTACAGATTAGAACTTATCATAGCAAAATATATCAGTAAAAAATGTCCAATGCCAGCTCAAAAAATGTGTTGATAGGGGGTGTAGATGCAAATGGGTACTGAAGTTGAACATTGGCAATCTGGGGTCACCCACTATTTGTTGCCTAAAACTAAGCCCTTCATGTAGTCAAGTTCCTAGTTAAAATTCCAAGTTCCTATTGTCACTTGCAGAACACAAGTACGCGAAATGGAAATGCTGTGGAGGATGACGATTGCAGGACAATAAGGAATCTTGGAGAAGAGAGGGGAAGTAGTCATGGGGATCATAAGGACAAAAAGTAATTGAGATCATAAGCACGACGAGTAAAGCATGTTAAAGGTCTTAGCATAACAAATGTATGAATGGAAATGCATGGGAATATGAACTGATTGATTCCTGTATCGTTCTAGTGATCGTTATTGAGATTTTAAGCTCAAGAAAAATCATGACATAAACGAAGCATGCCTTTGCATGTCGCTCTGGTACGAACAAAGTCAATGATAATATTTTGCGTGTTGCTATATCTTGAATAAAAGAAGGAAGCCACTTCCCCTCAAAAAGCCAATTGTATCTTTTCATTCGTATTGTTGGATAATGGAATTGAAATGAGTTTGTGTCAAGGGAGTCTGCTCAAGAATAACAACGACCTGTTAACTCGTGCTGCATTTTCTGCTTCAAAAGAGTCCAGGAAAAGGGAAAAGTTGCTCAGAGCATTAGAAAATGGCTGATAGCTGCTTCACACCACAAAAGCTCTCGAATGAAGATAAGGGTATTGCAAGCGCCCCGATGTTTTCCAATTCAGCATAACTTTTTTGCATTGGTGAGGTTTCATGAGAGACTTAACTGTGCAAAACTTCAAGTAAATCAGATAAAGTCTAGGGGTAGCAGATTTTATTCATAGTTTATATAACTTGAGCCCAATTTTCGGTAATATCAGTAACTCTTATTCAAATCCAAACATATTAAAGCTGGATCTCTCTTGAAAGCAAGTTATATGTAGAATTCAAAAATCAATACCTCTATAGTTTCCGTATATACTGTTCTTTATATATAATGACTTGAACAAATTAAGATTATCTCAAACTAGTCCAGTCTAACTGTCACATTCGTATCATCTCTTTGGAGCAGTTATCGGTGCTTATTCTCATGATTATCTTTCGATATGATTCTGTTTGAAGTCTGAAGCTGCCAGGTCATTGTCAGATTGTTGCTGGTGACCTCAATCTGAATATTATTCATTTTAATGAAAAACTTGGAAAACACTAAATAGACCATGCTCACTTCTACATTGTCCAGGCATTTCAAGTTGAAATTATCTTAAACTTCATAATAATGCAGATTTCCTTAATGGTAATGAAATAGAAGCATCAAATGAGGGATGTCTCCATATCTCTACCACATGAACTCATCCTTTTAGATGTATGGCTTCAATCAATTCATATTTTTAGAGCATATGGACCATATCGCTAAATTTCTATCAAACCTTCTTCAATTTTGACTATCATTTAAAAAATATGGCGTTTTCCTTGCAAAGCACTCCCGCCTAAAGTGACTAAACAGAGGGCCTATCTTTTGGATTAATGTAACTGTAGACAGTGCTCTTCCTTAAAAAACTCAACCAACTGTACAATTTTCTATTTGCTATTTGTTTGTTCTATATTTATATCTGCAATTATTGAAAGCATTGTGCTATTAGCATTGAATTTTGCAAATGCATTTTTAAGTTGCATGTTTGATTAAATGTTAACATAACTTGAAATGCCTGGAAAGTGTAGAAGTGTGCATGGTCTATTGAGTGCTTTCCAAGTTTTGTCTTTAAATTGGATATTTAGCTTGAGGCCACCAGCACCAATCTGGAAATGGCCTGGCAGCTTCAAGCTTCAAACAGAATCACATTGAAAGACAATCATGAAAATAAGCACCGATAACTGCTCCAAAGAGATGATACGTATGTGACAGTTAAACTTGACTAGTTTGAGAGAATCCTAATTTGGTCAAGTTATAATATATCAAAAACAGTATATAGAGAACCTACAGAGGTATAGATTTTTGAATTCTACACAAAACATGCTTTCAAAAGATACCAAACATTAATATGTTTGGAGCTGAACAAGAGTTATTGATTTTACCCTAAATAGACTAAAGTTATGTAAACTATGAATGCAATCTGCTACCCAAAAGTCTTATCTGATTCCCTTGAAATTTTGCACAGCTAAGTTTCTCACAAAACCCCACCACCACAAAAAAGTCAGGCTAACTTGGAGAAAATTTTTAATTTATAGGGCGCCTGCAACACCCCAATGAAGATGATATTGGCCCAAAAATGACTCATCAAGGGCACCATACATGGAACGATTAAGCTGCATCATGTCCTTGCTGCAATTATCGACAAGCAACAGTTTCAATGATTAAAGACACAAAACAACTTGGCGCATGCTACTGAGTATACCCTTGCACTTCTCATAACAGATTTTAATATAGTATTGGTACGTCCTATTTATGTGGAAAATTCATCACCATTTTGAAAGATAAGTATCCAAAGTTGACAACAGATAAGGATATTCTCTGCATTAAAATTGCAGGGCTCTGTCACGACATGGGGCACAGCCCCTTTTCTCACGTGATTGATCATCGATGTCAGAAACTTGCAGCACCAAAAAGTAAATTGATGCACAAAGAGCTGTCATGAAAAGTGTCTGACTACATGATTAAGAAAAACAAGATGGTGGGAGATACCTTTGAGTAGAGGAAAATCGAGGGGAAGGATCCGTCGGAATCCAAAGTTGATAGAATTAAGAAAACTGATGGTAAATAGCATTGTTTTCTATATGAAATTGTTTCCAACAAACGTAATGAAATCGATTGCGATAAGTTTGACTACTTGATGCCTGACTCTTGCCACGTGGGCTGGAAATTCCCCTTTGATTGCATGCATTACTTGAAAACAGCCGATATTGTGGAATATGAGAACAATATTCACATTGGTTTTGGGGATAAGGTGCAATTTGCATTATATCAACTATTTCAGATCAGATAAGTCCTTCACCACCAAGTGTACCAACACAAAACAACGAAATCAATAGAAGCCATGACATGAGATGCTCTTCAACACATTAATAAGGAAATGAAGAGCTCTGAGAGTATTATTGATGAAGCAGCATATACCTACCTAACTGATGCAATTATAGATAAACTTTGTAGGACAAATTAAAAAATCCATTCAATGAAGAAGGGAAAAGAAACAATAAAATGCATTCATATTAGAAAGCTATATAAATTATGTGGAGAAGTATCTATTCCTCACTCTACTAAAAACGACCAAGATCAAGAGATGTCGATGGGTACAGCCAATGATACAAATATTGATGAGGAACAGCTAAAGGACTTCATTTTGAACAAGATTGAAGAAGATTTTCTTGTCATAAAAGAAGATTTTCTTGTCCAAAAGGTAAGCATTGACTATGGCAAGAGTATCAAGACCCTGTGGGATCAGATATATTTTTTGATAAAGATAGAAACATAACGAAAATAAGAAAGGAAAACATTTCTGCAATATTACCAAAAATATTCTTGGACTGGAAGATCAGAGTCTACTGTAAGCCTGGCTACCTAGATGAGAGACATAATGTCACGGAGGCATTCAAAGAATGATGCAAGAATAATCATCTTCAGCCAGAGGCCATCAATGAGAACATTTGACCAAGAAAGAAACATTTGAAGAGAAAAAGAAAGTCAGACGGGAGGCATGGCGCTAAAAAAATCTCTCAAATTCTGAAATTATAATTAAGAAATAGGCAAGAGATCGAAAGAAACTATGAAGCTATGAAATCTTAAGAATCAATGAAATATATGTCATTTAAGTAGCCTTTCTAGATAATCATAATATTATCGACTCCCAGTTGAAATAGATAATACTTGGTTATCAAAGTTGGTTGAAAAAGAGGCATATAAATTTACTTACAGTTAAAAGTTTAACGTCTGGTCTGCCTTTAAGCTTATCTACCAGACGTATAGGCTTCCCTCTAGACATCGGAATCGTTGCAAGAATTACGATGTTTTCCATTTCAAATAGGTGTTCAATGGTACTACAAAATGCAGAGCTAAATAGCTCCATTTTCCCGATTTCATCAACTACCAGTAGTTGCTTGCATTTTTCCTATAAAAAAACCCAGGATAAATAGAAAACAATTAGTGAATAAGTCTTATGAATGTACACCTTAAGGGAGTATTCTATGGAAAAGGTCCGCTGGAGATATAGGGTGACTTCATCACATCACCCTTCCAGATCAAAGTACAAGTTGATATCTCACTATCCATGAAACATTATGCAAATGGTCAATTGCAATGGCACACAACTTTAAAAAAGCAATGAACCAGTAGGTCTGCAGTAAATTACCATATTAATGCCAACTCCATGTCACAATAGGAATCGTTCTTCATTTTCTTGAGGAAAAATAACCATCTATTCTAATTTATATGAACTAGAACGTTAAATCAAGGGGAAGGATCCCTCGGAGTATGAAGATATTGAAATGGCTGTTGTAGTCTGTTATTAACAGATAACAATAGCCAATTCAATATTTTCATTTAATTTTTCAATGCATGCAAAACTCTTAAATCATAAGTAAACACAGCAAATTTCCAAAACCATAAATCAATACGGGGGAAAAACTGAAAAGGGAAAGGTACTTCAGCAAGTTCATTCCAACCAACTTAAGATGCATTAAATGCAAGCTTTGGTGTATAAAAAGTTACAAGTATATTTCTGCCCTTTGCTAGGACTCTTTAAGTCTTTACTGAAAGAGGTTTTGAAAGACAGATGGCTAGGGAGGAGCACTGGTTCTTTTGAGAAAATGAAGCTTCTCGTGTATGCATAGCTACCCAAAAACCTTTAAATTTAGGGACAACGTTGTAAAGTATAGACTCCATGCTAGGGAAAATTGCCCCCATATTGTGTAAATGCTGCTGGCCACCGTCTATTGCAGAGACATCAAACAACTATGGAATGGGTATTGACTAAAATAAAGATAGTAATTTCACCTATGAATTACAAGACTATGCATGTTATGAAGCACTTCCTCTAAAGAACGCTGCGCAGTGGGTTGATGGAGAGAACTAGGATATGAATTTTTTTCTGTTTTGGCTTACTTTGTGGTCAGATGCTTAAGGACCCCAAATCATGCCATTCGAGAGTATTTTGCAGACATATGATACTGCATAACTGCCTGTCAATACCAAAATTCACTCTCTGGTGAGGTAAAATTTTTAATTTCGTCCCATAAATTCTGAAGCCACAATTTCCAACTTTTTCTCACACAGTTATCCATAGCAGAACATCACTAGACCAAAATTTTAAGGAGATTCCATATTTGAAGTCTAAACTGCCTCTTGAGGTCATAAAATTGAGATATAGCCCTAAATCATCACAAAATCTCAAAATTTTGGTCAAATATTTGCCTATTTGGCCAACATGTTTTCTGTTATCGCCAACTATCAATATAGAGACTGTCATCAATATGCAGAGGAGCTTTCAAGAAAGTGGTGGATCATTGTCAAGAATGTTTAGGAAAAGTACATTTCAGCAGTTTAAAGTTCAACACCCAGCATCATTTTTGGCCTTTCAACTACTCAGTAGCCAGCGATCAAACCAGACACGTATCTTCTAAGCGGGAAGGGAAAGGCAGTGTCCGCCCAGAAGAAATATTTTGCATAGCTTCCCCCTTACAGAACTGTTGGCATGGAGATTTAAATAATCAAAAATGGGTTTTGGCCCCTCAAAATAGGGAGGTTTAGATCCAGTACGAGTACGAGTACGAGTTCACCCCCCGCGTAGGTCAACACTCGAACTCGTACTCGTACTAAAACTTCATGTGTTTAGATATCTCCGCCTTCAAAACGACCCCGGCATTTATTGAAATCAATAGATCTGCGTCTATATTCAAAAGGTTTAGTGATTTGTAGGATACTATTGGGTCCTATCGTA
>WIPJ01067656.1:56806-83393 GCA_018155075.1 Cassiopea andromeda
CTCTGAAGATAAACACGAAGCTATTACTATATCCTTCGAAAGCCAGTGCCTTCTTTTACTGAACTTTCGCTATCGTGAATGAAGATGAATCGCTGTCTGAAATTCGCTTCAACAAGAATGACATTCCGAGTAGTGAGGATGCTGTTGGATTATTCTTGAACTGTTTTAATAACTTAAGTCCCTCGTTCAACTTTGAATATACGTTCTGTGAAAGTCTTTCCACTTAGTCCCTTTCCATGGCTAGGCCCTTTCCAGAAGTTTATTATGACCGAGTGGTTCCACGACAACAGCTATTAAATAAGGCTTTACATTGTGTTCCTTTTCAAAACAAGAGGCTGCCTTTGAACATCTGCTTTTTATCGAAGCAATTGCTTATGAATTGCACATTTATTTTTACCAATATTATCAATTCCAAACTCGTTCTGTTCAGTACGAGATTTGCTGAGAAACTCGTACTGAACGGCTGCTTCGAGTACGGGTTGTGACGGTGATTCCCCCTCAATATGCGTAGATCGGTTGCGCCGTTGAAAACTCGTACTCGTACTCGTACTCGTACTGGATCTAAACCTCCCTAATGATGGCAAGGACAGGCTTTGTCCCTCCAGGATATTTCCTCCAGCCACGTGCCTGCATCAATCTCTTCCAACATTCTTGAAGACTTATTCCCCCCTCGATAGAATTTGTGCTCTAGAAAAACAGTTTTAAACTAATGAGATGTGTTTTCTCTTACCAAATATTTTGAAATTAGTACTTTTGATTTGACAACAAAAATCTTTTTACAATAAGTAGTTTTGCTTAGCAATAAAAACCTTGTGGATGCAAAACAAACTCCTTCAGTTAACATGATTTATGACTTTGGCAGGGAAGGTTAGGTATGCTAAGCATAAAAATGATGCTAAAGGATGTAAAGCATTTTGAGTTATAACAGACCGAAATTCTTCGAAACGGAAGAAAGCTTTCGCACAAATATTGCCAACATGAATATCATCCATAACAACTTGAATACCCAAACGGCTTCAATCGACATATTGCTACTTCACGGAAGTAATCTCCTTTGGTTTCTAAATGCTAGATATGTTTTATTGAATGCTAGATATGTTTTATTGTATACAACCTGCAATTACTTTTATCGGTCTCAAATTCAAAACAAGTTTATGGAATGTCGTACATCTAAAATAAAAATAGTGAAAAACTGATGCCAAAATCCACAGTCCCCACCGTTTCAAAAAGGAACACACTCTAGACATATAGAGTTTTGACGTTAGACGTGATTAGCATCATTTTTGCAAAGTTTGGCATAGGTGACCTCCGCTTCTGCTGGAATATTCGCCAAACGCACTCACGAAGTAGTCAAATTTGTCATCCAAGGATCAGCTATAGACTCCTAAGGGGCATTTACATTCCCAGGTTATCTAGCTTTTCATGTTGAGAAAGTTCTGGCTTATCAAGCTTTAGTTAGATTCCTATTTCCCTCGACCAAGCCAAATGAGCCCATTGTGTGCTGCGGCATTCATTAAAGGGCGGCATCCTTTGGAGGATGGTGTTCATTGCAAGTTGAAAAATGAAACTTTGAAAACTGTTTTCCTTCCTAAATGAGCCAAACAAAGACTGTTTGAACAATTCTTTAATGTCCAAACGATATGTATTCATCGAATGAAAATATCAAATCATAGTTATTGTTCATGATACTTGCAGAGCTTTTGCAGACCTCAGACTCAAAATTTGAAAAGCATCATCAGAAAGTTGATCTCTGTCATGTGCCTCCGTTGCCAGACTCAATAAAGCAGGACATGCCGCAAAAGAAGAATCATTCTGAAATCACAGATTTGCCCATTCCTTTTCCCAAGCTATGTTTTGAAACATAGACCTTGAAAGCTTTGGTAATTATCTCACTGCTCAACCTATTCCGTGCTTCTTTGATCCATTGTGTATGCTTTCACCTGGATTGAAGTCTCTGATTGCCACACTTGTAGGCAGTTTTCGTCTATATCCTTAGTTATGGAAGAATTTGAAAATAGACAACAAGCAATGCCAATGGCAACAATGCTACTTTTTGTTCGATTGATCTTGAAAAGTGGTGTTTATTATAGGGCTGCGTTCTTTACAGGGCGATATTCTTTACAAATGCTTAGCCAGAAGTGTGGGGCGTTCTCTAGAGGGCGGTGTCTATCAAAGAGTGACGTTCATTAGGGGAAATAGCGTACTCACGGTATACGGGATACGATAAACACTAGATAAAATACGGTAAACTATGACATGGTATTCATAAGTATGAATGAATGACTGAAATAACAGATCAGAGCAGTGGCGACCCCATGGGAAGGGCTGGGGAGACATGTTCCGTTCAGTTCCCCCCAACATCAACCTTCTAATTCATCCAAATTCGAGGAGAAAATATTTGGGTTGGGATGAGGGTTGGGACGGCCTGTAGCACAAGTATATAAAGGGTGTGGCAAATTATAGGGGTAACCATTTAAGATTGCTAAGTCCCCCCAGTCCCCATCCCCCAGTCTGTAGAGAATGCCAACGTTGAAAAAATAGCTGTGATTTGTGTGACAGTGCTAGAACTAAAAAGCAGCATTTCTGTACACTATTCTGTCATGTAATGAGATTAATACTAACCATGACAGTTAATGTTGGCAAGGCTGTATCTTCAAAAGACTTCACATCAACTTGATACTGCCCAACCATTGGTACAGTTCTTGCTGCTGATATAGCATCACAACTAAGACAAAGGTCTATAGATTTAACAAATAAGATGGTACAGGTCTGTAGATTTAATAGATAAGATGGTCTATAGACACAGGTAAAAGCAAAACAAATGAAATAAAAAAAATGATACAGGTGTATTATTTTTGCTTTGACTTCACTTCTTATGTCACTACCCCAGCTGTGCAAGCCTAAACAATGCATGTGGATACACTTTCTATCTATCTACCAACATGTTGAAGCTTGTCTCTTCACAAATGACATAGAGTGGTAGGGTTTGGATTTGATCTACATTGGTATGTGAAAAATGCATATTACATGCATAATATAAAGAATGTTTGAAGTTTTAGATATACACACCATGATAAAGCAACATGTAAAGCAAAATAGTCTCACTCTTATGCATTGACTCATTCACGTAAGTGAATGAGTGAGTGCAAAGATTAGCAGAAAAACCAGAAATTACCTCTTTCTTGCCAGAGTACCTCTAAGTTTCGAATGAATTTGTACAACATCAAAGCCTTTCCTTATTCTTCCCTCTCTAATTTCCTCAGTGTAAAACCCATTGATGTAAAACAATTCACTCTCCTTTAATTTAGTAACAACTCTTTTTATAATTGTAGTCTTCCCAACACCTGCTTGTCAAAATATGAATAGAATGTAGCTTAGTATACAACAAGAATACATCACAAAATGAAAATGCTGATATTCCACAGAATCATTCAGTTGATGAATATAGTGCTACTAAAAGCTTCTCTGCACTCCAAACACCATTCTATTCATTTCCTTCCTTTAGGAATCACTTCTGAACATTATAACCTTAGGTAGCTAAAAGCTGATATGATGATACATTTCAAAATACCCACTCTCCTCACATTGATGGAATGATAGATTGGGTTCATTTTTTGGATCTTTTGTAACCAGGGGTGATGCCAGGGGAAGGCTAGGGGGCTATAGCCTCCCATCAGAGCATGCTAGCCCCCACATAAGAAGATGAAAAACTATTTTTTCTGGAGATCTTTGACATTTATAGTACCCTGAAAACCATATTCTAGTTCCCTCATTGGAGGAGTCAGCCCCCACATTGGAAAATTTCTGGCCCCTCCCCTGTATGCAGCTATGCAAAAAATCAACTCATTTTGCCTTGTACTTTAAAATCACTCAACACACACACATATATATCCACCTAAATAGTGCAAGGCAAGGAAAGACTTTTTGCAAAAAATTATTAGTAGAAAAAGTCTTCCATGGGTGTTAAAATAAAAGTGACATGAATTGCTATTTAACACATAACTTCCATAGTTACTTGCACAGAAAAGTTGCAAAATTACAAGCTGTAATGAATTTTGCAGATTTGATATTGTATGGGCACATATTGTAATTACAGTTATAACTGTCTTTACATAATGTGGCCAAACAATACTATGAAACAAAAGCTTGGAAAAGAGTGAACCATGGGTGGTATAGGATACATGTACATGCATGATATTTAATGCTAAATGCTCTATAAAACAGAGGCCTCAAAACTATGGCCCACAGGCTGGATGTGGCTCTTGAGGGCTTCTTATCTGGCTCTCATAGACCTGTTGTCTATGGAAATATAAATAAAACAATATCCCTGATTTGGTTCTTTGAATTTGGACCTTTAGTGTGTACTTGCCCCCACCTGTTGTTTACTAGTTGATGCAGTATGGAGACCACTGCTTTATAGCACAATCCATCATTGGCACACAACATTTCAACACTCAAGCTTGAATTCAAACCTCATCCTATCTGTAGTATAGCAAGTTTTACTCAACAATCAGACAAGAAATCTGAACACAGTTTAGGATTCTTCTGTTTTCTTTTCCAAGGTATATGCTTGAAATTGCAGAAATTTTCAAGTGTGTACTTGTACACCATAAGCTACTACTTTGCACATTGGAGATCGTGGTGGAATGTAGTATACAATAAATCCTTAAAGTAGCCTCCTGGGGGTTTATGTGCATTTTGGATTTCTACATGAAGGGTTATTGGAGGGTGGGCCAATTCAAGGATGTGGAAAATTGCTACGCTTCCCTTAGGGGGGAGTCAAACATTTTTCTGTAATTCAGCAATGTTTGTGTTGAGATTGTCCCACAAGTTTAAAACTGTTTCAGGCCTTGAAACAAGATGTGCTCAATCAAGCACAAGCGCCTCCACACTCGCCTCCCAAGTTGCACATTCGCTCGATTTGTTCAACTTCCTAGAATCAATCAAATGTTTATATCAAAGATAGACCTATGCAATTTAGAGAAAGCTTTTGCCAGAATCTTCCTTGAATATCTACAAAAATGAAATCGAAAGTTCTTTTCGAGAGCCGAATTTCATGTCGTGGCACTAAAACAAATGCAATGCTTCACATATTTACTTTTGTATAGGCAATTCGTTAATGGAATCCTTTTTGATCTCAAGGAATATGTTAACCCCCTAGCATTTGCTAATTTCAAGGCAAACCATCTAATGTTTGCTCACTTGAAGGCCTTCTATATATGCCCTAAGATCTCCGGCGTGGAGTTTGCTTTCCTGTTGTTGTGAAGGTGCGGATGTAGCCCAGGTTATAGGTAATGGCGTAATGAAATGTATATTTCAGCGCACATCTCTTTATCTTAGTCGTTTTTTCAAATGTTAAAGTTAGAAACAACTCACTTGTAACTCGCCAAAGCTCAAGATCTAAAGATTGGCGTACATGACTTCGAAAATCAAAGACTATATCATGTTAGAATGTGATAAAATCATTATATGTGTATTTTTCTTTCTGTAGTTGTAGGTGAATATCCATAGACAATACCTGGAGAGCCAGTGATCAATATGTGCCTTGGAAGTGCTTTGTGAGCCATATTTTCTGCCTCTCACACTCTCAGAACCACAGTTTGGAAACGAGTCAAATTAAGGCCTGTCTTGTTTGGCGCGAAACACAAAAACAAATTACCTTGTGTGTGGTATTATCATTTTAATTCGATGTTTTACAAATTAATTTTCTAGCTAACAATATACATAAACATACATGCAAAGTTAACTAATCAAAATCAAATAGTTTGATACATAATACATAAAACTAAAAAGCTTTCTAAATTAAAATTACAAAAATGAACAGGCGCTATATTTTTCAAATTTTCTACTGATTTCAGCTCATTTGGTAGATTATTCCAAATCTGTGGTCCAATAAACATCAGACTGTTAGACCCGAAAGTGGCTGGATTTGGCCTTATATGAGCTAAATCATTTGGATTTCTTAAAGAATAGCACAAGGTCCGTAATTTGAAAACTTTCTGCATAAAAGGCGGGTTTAATTTGCTAACGATCTTGAGAATTTCAATGCAAAGGGCTCTTTGGCAAGAAATAAGCATCGTGCATCTATTTGGCTTGGAAAGCAAATCATTATACCAACCGGTATGATCGTTATAGAGCAACCTCAGACATGTTCGTTTAACCTTTCAATGTTCTACAGAGATTTAGAAGTTGAAAAATACCAGACCAGAGGACAGTACTCAAAATTTGAAAAGATAAAGCTTTGAAAAAGAACTTTTTTCTCCTTAAAGCCTATGAATGATTATAATCTTTGTAAAACATTTAGCTGTGTTGCAGCTTTCTTGCAAACGTTAGAAATATGAGGATCAAAATAAGTCTATAATCAAGAGTAACGCCTAAAAGCTTTACGTCTCCTCATGTTGATTATTTCACCATCAATGTTAATTGTCTTTCCACTAGTACTTGTTCGATTTTTTCTAAGCAGTATGGCCTGGAATTTTTCAGGGTTGGCATCATCTCGTTTTGCTTTAACCATGATAAGGCAACACCTGTTTCCTTTTCCAGAGTATCCACAAGATTGGACGTAGTTTTGGAAAAGTAGGCTAGAGTATTGTCATTTGCGTAATTATAGGGAGTTGACTGTTTTTATAAAAACAATAAATCATCTGTATAAAAATCAAAAAGGATTGGCCCAAGTACAGATCCTTGAGGTACACCAGATCCATTAGAATTGCACCAACGAGAAAATCATTGTCTAGGTGAGACTTCAAATCTTCCATTAAACGAATCAAAAATCAAAACATGCTGGGTTCCACATGCTTGTCTATAGGCCACAACAAAAACAGAAAGTGTGGTGTCCAAATATTGAATAAGTTGCTTTTTTAAAACTTCTTCGTATATCTTGGAAAATGTATTGAGAACACTAACAGGGCGAAAATTCCTTTCTGCTGGGCGATTTTGCTCCCCTTTGTCTAACGGGCAGACTGCTGCTTTTTTAGCATCATTTGGAAAACACGAATTTCGAATGGTTGAGTTAATTGCCGATGTTAAAGCATTTGCAAGCTCATTGGCAGCTAGAGATACAAGTTTTGGTAGTATTTTGTCTTCACCGGTGGATTTCCTGCCATCCAAAGATTTAAGCAGTTGTGCAACCTCTTTACTGTTTACCTCTTGAAAAGTGAAACTTTCCATTACTTGGTCTGGCTTTTGAATTATTGGTAAGATACTAGGGTGGTTTTTATACTTTTCAATAATCAAACGAACGACTTGGCGATAGTGAGAAATTCCGGTATCTTTAGCCAAGCTAGTGGGTTTCTCACCAATGGGTTTTTCAACTAAATTTATATAGTGGTCATTAAAAATCTCTTTCAATTCCTGTTCATCAGTTACAACGGCATTATTATGTACAAGAGAAATATCGCTATTTGCTAGCCTCCCCTTGTTCGAAAGAAAGGGTTTAACAAGATCCCAAAATTCTTTATTAGACATGATAGCAATTTTGGTTGCCTTTTTGAACTGACTTCATTGTCTTTTTTCTTATAGAAACATACTTATTTCATTGTTTTTTGAAACTAATTCTGTTTTTAGCGGTAGGTTCATCAGCTTCCCAAGGATATTCTTTCTCTTTTTGCCATTCATTCTGACCCATTCCTCTGTCTTCAAGATCTTCAAGTACACTGAAACTGTTTTTGTAAATATCTTGTTTTGGCACATGTTGTTGTTGCTGTTGTTGTCTTGTAACTTTTGTGGAAACTTCCAAGGGTTTTCTCTTTGTGCTGTTTTCTTTTGTTCTTCTGTAGTATAAAAATTGTCTATATATTTTTGGGCTAAATTGACTTATTTCATTTTTTCTTTCACATTCATAAGCACCTTTGTTTAAAATTTCTTTTACTTCGGAATTTTCCAACCTTAACACCAAATTTTCATCCGACAAGGGTTTATGTTCTCTTTCCAATAACAAAGTCTTGGCTGACATCTCCTGAAAGTCTTTCTGCGTAATTTTCCTTGAGCCCCTCTACTCTACATCTTGGTTATCTAAGCGATTTAGAATATTTGAAATTTGCCCCTCCAATATTTCAAGTCGTTTCTTTGTTTCAGCTGAAGCTAACTCCGTCACTGTATGTAAAGAATGTTGTGCAAAATCTCTTTTCAAATTTGCACCATTCTCAGCTTGTAAAACATCATTGTTCTTGCTTTCATACTTTTCCCCATCCATGAATCCATCTTATACTCATTTAAATCTGATGAGCCTTGAACACCATTCGTATCACAGATACTATCATACGACTTATTAATTTCAGGAACATCAAATCCCTCTGTTTCGGCGACAGTCTGTAGTTCATTTCTGCACTTGCTGATTCTATTTTCATCATTTGATAGCTTTCTACTTTTTCTGTCTTCTACTTTACATTTAATGGATAAATTCTCCTTTGATTCACTGATTTTTAAGGATTCTAAACCATGCTTTGTTGGAATATTTTCAATTCTTTTCATTGCTAATGGGGATGCTAGCTGGGCTATGGCGAACGAATCATCAAGGCCATGATCCTTTTTCATCATTTTACACACAAGGTCGGAAAAGCACATTTCTTTGATTTCCGTATATGCCTAATGGTGTCTAAAATGAGTTGATCACTTCATCATGTTCAAAAACTGCTTTAGTAGCCATGTAACCCTCTCATGCCTGGAAAGGCCATATGGCTCGATAATATTTATACACCTGTAAAATTTCAATTTCGTTCGCTATGCTTGAATGCCTGGATGAGCATAAAGGCCCAGCTAATGTGCCTCACTATAGAAACTTTGGTCAAGGCTACATAGAGTATTTGAATCAAACAACCAGCCTTTGTCGAAGCATGTTGCTTTGCTGTGGTGGGCTTTCTTGATTGTCATGTTTCAAGCAATTTAATTTACCTAAGCACCAAATAAAAAATACTATGGTCTAAACGAGGTTCTATTTCGTATATTTATTGCATATTTATGTGCTTTTCCTGCCTTTATTACTAGTAAAAAACCGTATTCCTTGGGCCATATGGCCCTTCCCGGAAGTCTCGATAGCTTTCAGGAGGCTTAGGCCTATTGTTTATTCTAGTGTTTGCAAGCATTTTCATTGAATAAATAGAGATCAAATAGTGTGCAGCACTAAAAATCGAATTTTTTTCAACATTAACTCTTGAGATATAAGTTAAATTGATCTTAATGCTTCCTTGTACACTGTAAACAAGTGTCATTGAAACATAAACACTATGGCTACTAGTGACAGAAACTCCGAGAATACAATTAACTACCTGAGAAATACTCCAAGAAAATCCAAAAGCCCCTTGAGAGCTCCTGAAATTTCATCCTAAAATATGAGTATACCCTGAATTGTTGGTATAAGGCCACCCTGAATTGATGAAGTACATCCCCATTGCATTACCCTTAAAAATGATAGTAAGGGTTGTGCAGACCTGTTTGACACGTTCGTGGTATTATACTGAAAGCTCCATATGATGAAGACAGGTTACATGAAGGTACCTTTCTGGATCTTTGCATTCATCAGAGCAGTTTGGCCAGTCAAATTTTGCTAGTGAGGTTTTAGCTAAACTGCTCAAATAAACTACTACAAAGAGTACCACAATAGAATCTAGCATTCTATGATAAGGAAAGTTAATTGTTATTTGTTTCTTTGCTTTTTAGTGGTACTATGATTGCTTTTAATTGGCAAGGAAATATAGCACACTAATGTTGCATCTATAACTTCTGTAAGCCGACACGGCCAATCAGCTGATTTTCCATGTCGGAATCCCATAAATATAAGGTTCTGGACATAACCAATTCTCTCTTACATTCATGGCAGGAATTATTTACCATCAAATTTTATGATTGCAGCAAAGTAAATATCACATAGCCATTTTTCAATACTGTTTTGTTATACCATGACTTCCTGGAAGGGCCATATGGCCCAGCCCCCAAATCTACCCCCAACTTACCCAGAAGAGAAACGTTCTAGATTCAGCACTAAAAGATGTGTAGTAAATCACACAGACAGATTTTTTATTAGAGGTTGATCATAACTCAGGCATGAAAGGGTTAAACAACTTCTTGCTTTTCTAATAATTCACTCGTATCAATGCGTCTTCACTCCTCCCTGTCTCCTCAAAGTTAAACGCATATGTAGTCGCGCGCACAAGATGTCGCGCGCATTAAATGTCGCGAGCATTTTTGGTGAAAATCACAACAATTCATGTATGCGACATTAATTTATTTCTCCATTCGCGACATTCAATGCTCACGATTTTCGAATTCTTTGTTCTTCAAATGCCCTGTTTTGAGGAACTTGTTAACTGATGGCAAACACTTATTTTCTGGAGGCGACATCCTTATTGACATCTTTACAATGTGTGCACAAATCTAATATGGTAGCCCCTCCCATGCATGTTTTTCGCTGCTATTACATGATCACTTTTTCCTTTACCTTTTTTTGTCTAATAGAGGAAAAGAACTTGCACTTTTCGATTTTTTGAGCAAGTTTTCAAATGTCAAAACGAAACCAAACGGGCTGGTGAAACGAGGTGTCTCGGGTGCAGGGCCAAAAAGTTTTCATCCCGGGTACCGAGATACCCCCAACGCCAGGACAAAAAGTGTCACATAATCATGCCCTATGTAAACGTACCACGTGCCACTGGTACGTATTTAAACTTAACATGTACCTCAAGCGCATAAAATTATTCACGCGCATAAAATGTTTGTGTTGACGCGACTATCCAATAATCGCAAGCATTAAATGTCGCGAGAAGCTGATTTGGAAAGGTCGAGTGCAGTTAATGACGCATATCAGTTACCGCGAACCAGCCCTGCAGCTCAGGATACCCGTAGGCCAAGCCCGTAGCTAGGCATGTGTTTCAGAGGTGGTAAAATTGTACCCGAGAAATCACGTGGTACAAAATCTGAGAGCTTATTTCATATTTTGTTATCACAATCAAATGGATAATGTATTTGCAGGAAAATATTGAACTTTCTAGTATGTCACAAAGACTAAGGTTGAGCTCAACCAAAATTTCTGGAGATCTCTCCTTATCTACAAATGTAAAGCAACAATAAAAAATGCAAAAAATTTCCCAGGGTTAGCAAAAAGCTGGCACCCTGTAGTCCAGGGGTGTCATTTACCACCCCATGCAACCCCATGGCTACGGGCCTGCTGTAGGCAACGCTCTTAGGAGAAATGTCAGCAAATTACTGACAATAACGGTTTTTATCTTATATGTCAGCAAATTACTGACAATAACGGTTTTTATCTTATATTAACCCTTCCAGTAACAATACAAACTGGCCTGCACTTACGACTTACTTTTCTCAAAATCAAGGCTCCATCTTAGACAATAATTCTTGTTTAGAAGTTAAAAATTTGAAATGCAAAATGAAATTTATCTGATATACTGTACCATCTCATAAGAACATGGTAAAAAAAGACAAAAACCAATACAGGTTGTATTGATTTTTATCCTTTGGTGTATTTTTCCACATCAGCCTGTAGATTCTTATTTTCCTATGTTCTTGTTTGCAGGATTTTACTGCATTGTATTTTGATACTGTAATCGTTCGAATAAGTGCCCCTCTCAAATAATCACCCCTTTCGAATAAGCGGCATCTCGAATAAGCGCCTTCTTAAAAGTAGAAAAAATAAATAAGCGCCTGAGCGCTTACTCAAACGATTACGATAATCAGAGTCATACTCCTGCTACCGGTGAAGTAATTAGAGATTACACAATACAACATAAGTCGAGATTATAATTCTCCAACCTTTTAGTATTAGTAATAGGCTACCATTTTTTATGACAAAGTGTCTATAGGAAATATGAAGCTAAAATTAAGTGTGTGTGTGAAAATAATATAAATGTTAAAATAAGGGTAATCCCAGCACGGAATGGTACTGGGGAAGAGACCAATGTAACATGGTGGGATTTAAGTAAGGAAAACTTAATTAAGAAACACAATCAGACTGAGCTTAAAGTGCTAACTTGAAAAACTTTTTTATTTAAAAAATCTGATGAAGCTCGAAAAAGAATGGAAACACCATCCATTAAAAATTTTCACAAAGCTTGAAATTTCTAATTTTTGCATAGCATCAGGCTGAAGACAGAAAGTTTATTCCTTATGAAGAGATGTGTATTTGGTCTAAACTTTATCGATTAGTTGATCATTCAGTGAATATGGTTGTGATCGAAATTTGGGTTGATTGCACTATAGGCGTGGTCAAACGCACGGCTCTTCTAGCACGAAATCTCTTACAAGCAGATTCCTTGAAATAGCATTATGAGGAGGGTATTTGTTTGAACCCATACATTTTGCAGTCTAGGGCCATCTATACATTGGCTTACAAAGGCATATGTATCAACTCTGAATGCATGCATGAGGAAGCAGAATTTAAATGGCTTTGTAGTAATTAAGCACATTTTAAAAATCATTTGGGGATCTTTGGAGATTCTTTGGGCATCTTTTCAGAACATTTTGAGCAATTTGTGGACAGGGCTATCCTGAACTGGGACCCATTTATCGACTTAGCCAGTAGAACAATATGTGAACGTAAAAGGAACCCAACCGGGAATTTCTCCGCCTGGCCTCGGCGCCTTTGGATTTAAGAAAATCTTGAAAAATTACACATTGAAACTGTAAAACTGAAGCAATAGCAATGTGAGCATGATCCTGCTTTCAATGATCTCACTCTGGCAAGTCTAGTTTTTCATAAATGCTAAAAGCTTGCCACATTCACATTCTGTTATCAATTTTCAATGAAAGTTGTTTTATTAAATTGCAGAGTAGTTTAGAAGCTGTTAGAACTAGAATTTGTCCAAAAATTAAAAACAGTTTAGTACTACGCCTTGAGCCTGGTTTCTCCTTAAAGAAAGAGCGTGTTTGGGACTAATAAAAGTCAATAAGAATCATATATTTAAAATTCCAATGTTTATGTAAGGTAATTATCGCTTATTACTTAATTTGTAGACTTCTTGTGGATACATATGTAATCAGAAACGAATCTAGAGTTGGACTTTAGGGGGGCCTTAATTGTCTTTTGTCATGTGAAAAGTTTCTTAATACCGTTGTTTGCTATAGGAAATATTGCTGTTTGAGGGACAATGGCCCCCTGGATCCGCCCCTGTACCCAGTAGAGTGTTATGCTTGTGTAACGCAGCTGTTTAATACTGTAGTGCTACGAAAACTCTAAAGCTCTTGCTAAGAAAGCCGTACAAAAGTTTACGTGCTGGAATTACAACAGAGATAAGAAATTTTCAGCACTGGGAGAACAAATGTTGTAAAAAGGCTTACGCTTGTATAGGGTAATTCGGGGCAAAATGAGACACTTTTGTATCATGCTGAATTCTCGGTTTCTGCTGTGGAGAAACAAGTCAGCTAAGTTTAAGGCATGAGAAGTGATCTCTCTCTTTCAGACTTTCAGTTGTTGTTTCCGTAGTAACGAAATGCTGATGTGAAAAAAGTAATTTTGCGCGGAGTCACCAATGCTATCTTAATGAGGCACAAGCTTCAATACTCTATAAATTTACACAACTTCTTATTACCTACAGCATGGCAACATGATTACATAGACAATTGTATACTTTTTATCTTTCTTTCTTCTCTCATGAACATGGGGTAAAATGCGACAATGACCTATTTACACCCAATCCTACCACGTAAAGTCATTTTCCATGCCAGATTTTTTGCTTTGCCTGCATTTTTTAACACTGGCTGCATGGTTTTTTTAAAGCAGTTTTATTTCGTAAACCATATTGAATAATTTTCGAAAGCCGTTTTGATGGTTGCGCGAATGGAAAGTAGCCTGATTCCACGTTTACACTGTTCTGTTTTTCTGCAAAAGCGCATACATAAATATCTGTTTTTGCAAAACTGTTCACACTGTACCAAGTGAGTAAAATACTGCACCACTTGCCTTTAAGTAGTATTCACTTTTAGGCCTACAAATACAAATACATCTATTCAAAGTGAATTTTATCCCATTTAGCCATTTTTGCTATGCTTCAGTTTTGGCAAGAGATTCGAAAACTTTGTTGACGCTATTTTAACACTTTAAACGAAAAGAAAACATTGTAAACAAAAGAAATTTAGCTGAAGTGCGAAGCCATGCCTAAAACTAAGACATTTAAAAAGTTTGAGAGAGCTTCGGTAATAAACTTTCAAAGAATTGCATTTGTGTCTAGGAAACTTTTATATTGTTATACATATATTGTTCGCCACCATTCTCAATGATTAGGTTTTGTAGAAGCAGCGAGAAAATCTGGGCTTTCGAATATAGTATACAGGTAAAGTTAGCTGCAAAATGTTTAGTACTGAAGGATAGAGATTTGTTGCTGGCCAAGCAAAGCAGCATAGGTTCTCAATTTTGAAAATTATCATAAATTATCACAAACTTGTGAAGTGTCTCGTTTTGCCCCACTTGTGAGGCTAAATGAGACGATAGACCTGTTTCAAAATAAGCGTGAAGTTTTTCAAGTTATGAAAATGCTAGGGAGAAATTGCTTTGCTGTTGTATATCTTATATGTTAAGGAAAGTATATGGATGCTGTCTTCTCTCATTCACCTGTTCCTAGCTGAGCAAGAGTAGAATATTTGCTTATGCGTCTCATTTTGTCCCAAATTATCCTAAGCAGTGATCAGGTAAAAAGTTTAGTAAGAAAGCTGTATATCTTCGTTTCATTGAAGAATCTAGTGATGAGTAAAGAAATCATGAGTATAAATGACAAAATTTGCCCGGCAAATACTTTGTGCACTGTACGTTTCAATAATGAACTATTGCATACAATTTTCCTTTGATCAGGGGTGCAATTCAGGGGTGTGTGGGGGTGTCACACCCCCAGTAATCTCAACACCCTGTCCGACCCGGTCTGACCCGGTCCCGCTCTGGATCCGTAAGTATTGAATCTTTGTTTATCACATGGAAAACAGTCGCAGTTATGCTGGCACTTTACTGTATAGCAGTAAGACATATAGTGAATCCATTTCCTAGGAAGGAATTTTCTTATGTCCGGTCCCAACTTCTGTATCCACTTACCGGATACAGAATCAATATGGTACGTTCCCAAATAGTCCTGCTGTGTTATAGCCAAGAGCAGAGTCCAGAAAAAGTCATGGCTTTACGATTGCGAGCCGGATGAAAGTTTATTAATTTTGTGCCAGTATTGAGGAAGGTCCAGCAATTTATCAAAAAAATTAGCTTGAGGAAAATTTTGATATATTCAAATGAGGTGATTTGGCATGAAGACTAAATGGGAAACATCATATCAATGCTGGATAAAAATCCTCTTCAAATTTTTGTCAGGATCACAACAAAGGTATCAACTTTGTCATCTATGTTGTGTAAATGCAGGTGTGTAACTAGAAGGTCCCTGGAGGTCTAGACCCCTGGTCCTTTCAGCAAATGAACAAAGGTGCCCTTTTTGTAGTGCCCTGATAAGAATTTATAATTAGAATGATTGGTCTTCAGAGCAACGATTTCAGTAAACCTCCCACAGTTTCTATCCGCATACCGTACGCTCCTGAGATGGCGACCTTTTCCAGAGAAAGAGCATTGCTCCTCCTGAATAGATTACATATAGCCCATACCAGATTTGTGTAGTAAGAAATATCTTTTATTCCATGTACTGATATGAAAATGGTTTGCTTCTACCATCGAAGTACATGAACTTAACGACAAGAAGAAAAGGTCTGCGTAGCCTTTTCTCTTTTAATCTTCAAATTTCCATTAAACTAGGTTAAGAGGCCTGTATCTCCATCATATGATGAAGATCAATGATGAGAGTCCCTACATTTTATTGTACAAAAGGGAATTTCCCGACATTTCAGAGGGCGTCACCTCGAAAATTTTTCTGGGGGCAAGACCCCAGACCTCCGTTTTTTCCCTGTTCACGAGGAAAAACACTGTTTTGGGACATATTTGTTATATATTGGCACAAATGTGTGACATGCGAATGCTCAAGGTTCTTTACTTGATTTCTATATCTGTGCTCTACTCCAGTCCAGCTGTCTACAGGACTGTGGTAAATTGGTTTTTTTGAAAACAGAGAAGTTTTTTATGTCTGTTACAGTTTATAATCTACCACAGTTTGTATCCAAGGTAGCCTAGAGACTCTACTCCAAAAGACGTGGTCCGTGTCTTTGGGAGTTCGGATACATTGTCATGTAGTTATGGCTGAAAATGGAAATTTCCCTTGCAGTTCCTTTAATCTTCTAATCATTGAAATAATTCTAATGCTTTTTGACATTTCAAGAAGAAAACTAGGTACCTATGCAACAATGACCTTCGTTCGAAATGTAACTACTTAATCTCGTTTCCATGTTGCTAGCGGTGCGTATATCATTGCGGCGCGTGAGCGGTCCCTGCAACTGCTTCGCAGAATCGATCGGTATTAAGTGGCGCATTTACCACTGGGCACACTGGGTACGTGACCAGGGCCTTCCAAAATGTATACATTTAGGGGACCTCAAACAAACTTTGAAAAACCTAGGGAATAACTCAGAATTTCTTTATTATTTTACGGGGCCTCCAATCCCTTGTGTGCCCAGGACCCCAGCAAGCATAAATGCACCCCTGCCTGTGGTGGTGAAAACTCGTTCCCATGAATGCAAACCCCCTAAAAAAGTTATTTGCATTTGCGCCCCTACTTTATTTATGTGATTGCGGTTTGAAATGATGTGAAAGGCGGTTTCACGGTTTGCAGGAATATGTTGGCGGTTTTACGGCTTTTTGCAAAATAATTTAGTGGTCTTACGGTTTTCCCGCACCCCCTACGAACCCCGTCCCCCTAAATATTCTTGAAGACAGTATTATCCTTTTGGAGTCCCTTGCCATTCACAAATGCACTTCAAATCTAAGCACAGCCTCGTTCTGAGTTAAGGGATCGATCACTAACCTCGCACAACCTGTTATTTTAAACCAAAATGGCACTTGGAATGCGATCAGTTATTGTTACATGGTAATTTTTTTCTGTTTTTTTTAATGGTAACCTGCATCAGATCGAGGATACTGGTTTGCCAAACTGCAGAGCTTGGCAAGTGCACACCAGAGATTTTCTCTCAAGTACTTACGTAACACCGAAACTCGCCCATTTTGACCACCCACCCACCTACCAACCCCTTGTAGCGCATCGTAGCAAATGTAGTACCACCCAAACCCGTTGAGGTGGATTTCCACTTTCGGGTTACTGCCAAATCCCCTGAATTATACATCAATTTGAACCAAATGGTGTAGACAATTAGCGAGCTGTCGTTTTTAGTACTGGGTACAAGGTGGGATGGGGGGGGGGGATTGTTGAAACAAATGGGAAAATTTGCTTACCCTATTCACTATATTCAATAATATTTAAAACCCCACTTTGAAATGCTGAAAAAATCCCTGCCTTAATAATATTGCAAAAATTAAGTTATGTAAGTGCACACTTGAAAAGTGTTAACATAATGTGTGAACTTTGAAAAATAAGTGAAAGCTATACACTTTATCAAATTAAAGGTGTGATTGTTGAGCCAATAAACATTATGTTACAGCTGATGCCAAAATGTAAGTCATAAAGCTGGAAATCAATTTTGCATGTTGGTGTTTTTCTATGTCTGTAATTGAATATGAATCCCATGTTTAATTTCTCCCTTTTACATATTGGGTGAGCAATTCCATACATTGCAGTCTTGCCAGGGTTTTTTCTGGGTGCCTATACTCTGAGAATTTCAGTTTCAAGTGTGAAAGCTATTACAACCTTCAGTAAGTTGCCAAAGTGTACAGTTGATACACAAACACACTTAAAAGTTTGAAAATATTCACAAAGAAGTTGGTTTTGAATTAGGAAGCATTTATTATCTTATAGGAAATGTGAAATCATGGAACTCAATGCATGACTGCAAAGTATAGCATCTGCTCACCCAAGACTGCACAGTATGGCATCAATTCACCCTAGATGTTTTTCCAAAAGTCACGTGAGCTAAAGTACTGAATTGCCTGCATAACTGATAGCTCATTGAAATGCCAAATTTCAATGTTTTTTTTATATAGAAATTTTAATCTGCTGTAGAATTTACAAGTTTTTTGGAGTATTATTGTTGAATAGCACCTAATAGTTGACCTAGTGATAGTGTATTGTTAGTAGGCATCTGTCATGTCAACTTTGAAGTTGGAAGCTGCAAGTAAAATGTTTCTTAGTATTTTTTCATAGAATCATATCTGATACTTTCAGCCACATTGGTCTATGTACAAAAAATGTTACTAGTGAAGGTTTCTCATACTATATGGCAATTTTTAGCTTTGTTAGTAAAAAGTGCTTGTATTAAATTTCAGGTTTATTGCTATGGTTGGAGGAGTTAGTGCATTTTTATATGCCAAAAGGGATATAGACAAAAGGAGAATTGTGAGGATGAGACAGGAGGATGATAAAGCTATAGAGACTTGACTAGCTTCCTTTCATCCATGTAAGAAGTATGAAATACTGCTGTGTATGTGATAAATTGTATAGCTTCAGAATGTGCTGACCTAACTTCAGCTGTCACTTCCATGTTGTTGAAGTATGTGGTATTTCATCTTGTAAGCTGTAGTGGGAAACCTGAAAGTACATTTGCTGATATTGGCAAAATGTAATATGACATTAACTTTGAGTCATTCTCAGTTAATTAACTGCAAAAATACAGTGAAAGAACAAAAGATGCTTTATGTAGATGTTATTTCTCAGTCTCTTTGCCTGCTATTTAACATGGATTTAGTTAGCACACCATGAAAGTTTATTACGATATTGCCACATCTTGTTCTAGGAGATAGGGAGTAGACTTAACAGAGTTCTCAAACTTAGCTCATTGGAGATGAGACTTGCATATTTGAGCAATGTTTTTCCCTCACACCCAAAGTTATCATACATTCATAAATTTTTAGCAAAGGAGATGCTAAAAAGGGATAGTTTGTTTTCTGGTAGAAGTAATTTGAAGCAATTTGACAATATTTGGTGCTGTATGTACTTGTGTCATTTTTGTGAATAAATTGAATTCCATTGCTGCAGGTTGCTGTGAATTTCCAGCTTTAAGTATGTAAAATATTGACACAAAATATCCAGAGATGAATGAGTAGAAACTCTTAAGAGTGTTAGAACTAAAACATTTCTCTAGTGCCATGCAATAGTGCAAAATTGCTTGGCTGTGACACAAACAAAATTTCACTCATATTCAGTTTTTGTGATCATTCAAAAAGAATGCTGTTCATGTAAATCCCCCCCCCATTTATCGGTTGGTCATAAACGAGTTGATGGCCCCTCTTTATTATGTAAGAGAGTCTTTATTTATGGGCATTGATAAAATATAATATTCAGTTTGTAATATAAAATTTATGTGCATTGATGTAATGTAATATAATATAAAGTTTTTATAAGTACACCCTTCAATTGCAGGAAACCCCTTTTTTGAATATCACAATACTTTTTATTTTAGATAGGATAGGCTATCTATTGTATGACATCATACACTAGCAACAAAGTGGGGGGCTACAGCCCCCAGCCCCCTGCTATGGTGTCCTTGCATTCATATAACTTAGAAGCTGGCACTTGTGCTCCTGATGGACATGGAAGATAGACTAGTATTATGTGGAATTGAAGCGGATTAAGATGACTGTGATAGGGCTTAGTGTAATGAATAGGGCCAGAAGTAGACTTTTATAGTTAGAAAAATTGACCTTACTTTTTGGTGGCTTTGATCTTATTATGAAGTAATAATTCATTTTATTAATGAACCATACTTTTCCATTTTATTAACATACCCTATGACACTATGCTAGTGTCATAGTACAGTAAAGAAAAGCAACAAAACAAAAAGATTAAATGCTGGTAAATACAAAAGATGCTAAAGAGAATTTAAGCTGTGGAAATGGAAATTTGAACATATAAAGGAACAAGTTAGTGAGCTGGAAAATGAGACATAGGGAAGCCAGATAGAGGTATCAAACATGTAAGACTATGCCCAGTGTCCCAACCAAGGACAAAAAGGATGAAAACTATGCAGAGGTGTAGTGCTAAAGTTTTTACAAAGGGGAGCACAAAACAGAAGGTTGAAGACTATGCCCTTTTAGAATCATGCCAAATATCTTATATGTGTTCCTCTATAGTTTACCAGACATTAAGTTTGTGCCAGGCTATAACAAATATCAAGAGGAACTTGTAAATCTTGGACAACGCAGAAAAATTTAAGAAAAATTTTCAATAACTTAACATTCCAATGGGGAATCCACCCCCCCCACAGGGCTATATCCCAGAACCATAGCAAGAAAAATGAAAATAAAAGGAATAAAGTAGTTTTGGGAGCTAAGGGAGTGTTTGTCTTTGGGATAAGATGAAGAAGATGGTGTTTGAGAAGGAACTACATGAGTGAATATTGCATGTCAGTGAATAACACTGTAAATTCACATACAAGTCCATTCATCAATAATTGGAGATTTGAAGATATGTGACTTATTGATTCAAAATTTTGACTTTATTGACCTAAAACTGTCGAAATTCAACTGTATTTAAACATGTATTTGTAATTTTGATTTTGTTGATCCAAAAACTTGAATTTTAACTTTATTTTGACATATACAGTTCTTACGAATGGGCTGCAAGTCCTGGTAAAGATGTTTCCCGTGCTTCAGATCATCCAAAGACCGTAAAAAATTTGAAGTTATTGACTTTTGATGCTCTTGTACAGTGTGTCCACTCCGGCTGGAAATGCTAGAAGAGCTGGAAAATGAGTCTTTTTCAGAATTTGGCTGGAAAAGCTGGAAAACCACATGTTTTTCTCCTGCTTTAGCTAGAAAAACTGGAATTTTGTTTTCAGGTCTTATAATAACTAACAGCAGCATTAGATGAAAAATTGTCTTATCGTAGAAATATGATTGTAAAAGAAAGATTGCTCAATATCATGTAAGACAGGCCTTTTTCACCAAGTCGATCCAGGAGTGGAAGTTTTCCCTATGTTTTGCCAGGGGTGATTTTTTTTCATTTTTCATTTCATTTCACATATATTTAAAGTTGGTTAATACATAGTAATAAAGTAATTTACAAAAAATACTAATACTAATTCAAACCAACTGCTAACCTAAAATTTAAAACTTAACTACAAAAATTTAAAAGACAATACTGGATACATTAACGCTCCTCCTTGCCTATGTGCAGATATGGCACGTGCAATTTTTGCCATCCCAGTGGCGTATTTCTTCCTTAAATTTTTGAATGGTTATGGCCCCTTTAACATTGTCCCTAAGAGTGTTCCATAGCAGACTTCCCTTAAATGAAAGTGAGCTTGTTCCAAACATTAGAGACTTTGCGGCTGGGAGCTTACACAGATCTTTTTTACGTAAATTGTACGGTAAATCCTTTTTTATGAAGAATTCCGCCATGTATTGGAGATCCTTGTCCTCCGGGGTTGGTCTGCTGGAAGACTTTGAATTTTTATAGAAAATTCAAATTTATCGGAAACTTTGAGGTCAGTCAATACTTTGTGACAATAGTCAGACAGCATTTTCAATGACTGGAATTTCATATCAAAATTCATGGTATGGCTGGGAAGCAATGTGCTTTTTCTGCCCGAAAGGCTGGAAAAAGGTCACTTTTCCTGAAACTTTGGCTGGGATTTCAACTTTAACTCAGTGGACACCCTGTTGTAATAAGCAACCAAGTTGGAAGAAAGATTCCTGGTGCTACTGTAAATATTGAAGCACGAATGCTTGCGAGCAAAAGTTGCTATCAACTTGGCTAGATCTCTTTTAAAGTAGTAATTTGCAAAAATTTATGACTTGCGACTTTAGCACCCGTTTCGTTTATAGCGACGTTAGGGATCATCCACCTATTACGTAACGGTTCTAGGAGGGAGGTAGGGTACCTTGATTTGTTATGTTATTGCTTAACTTATATGGAGAGCTATAGTACGAAGCGTTACGACAGGGAGGGGGTCTCAAAAACGGTAAATTTAGTGTTACGTAATGGGTGAATGAGCCCTTAGTGCAACACATTTTCATTTCTCACAACAACTTTTTCAATTAAGAGGGTAGCAAGCATGCCCCCCACCGAGCGAGTGCTTCCCCTTCAGTTAGTAAATGCTAAAGAGTTAGAGACCTTTGATGATAGTAGTTTATCTTGATGAATAGCTTTAGCTGTGTTTCGAAGGAGTACTTATAAATGTTTTTCATATTTTCCATCAAGATGAATCTTTAAACAAATAGCTATTGTTTGCACAAACCGCATACCTGCTTATGGCAGGTTTCTGTATTATCCTATGGGTTACCTTCAAAGCAATTAGCTGGTATGAAGTGAATTCTCATTAATATTTCACTACGAGAGTTCCCTGCCCTTGCAGTCGATAAATGAATTAATGATTCATAAATCCTATCTGCTTTCAAAGCTTTTAAACAAGAAGCTGAAGGCGACGATTAGGTAAGCTCTTCTTCATTATCAGCTGAAATTTTCGTGGGCATTTGGCAAGTTTTTTCCTCCAAGCATGCATATACTCTAAATTATATTTTGCTACAATCGTGTAGAGAATTTTGCAATATGCAGCAGATGATTGATCTTTTAGTAAGCATAACTTTAGCAAGCAAATTCTAAACGAATTTCTAAGGAAAGAAATGTTTGATTTGCATTGTATAGATCACTTCAGTTGATGGATCATTATCTTGATGCATTCAAAGCTTTTGGATTAGTAAAACTCTGGAGATAACTTGAAAATGTATCGTTTCTCTTTATTACTATTGGTATTAGCATCATCTGTTTTAATTCATGGCAAAATCATTTCTCCTAAGACACTCTAAGCAACAGCTAGAATGTCAATACGTTACTTAGTGGAAACTTTGCTGTATTGTGAAGTAATGTTAGTGAAATCTCTTGCAAATTGCTTTTGTTTGACACCTGGATTTTCCACAGAGCTTTAGAATATTTATTGTAAATGAAGATGCAAATTTGCTAAGGACTTGAAGTTGCAGACATTGAATGGCTCAGCATCTCATTAGTCAGTGCTTGCTGTAAGTAATTAAATATTCAGCGCCTCTACTAAGACATCTTGTTGTACTACAGGAGACGTTTGTACGACAAAAAAATAATTAGTAGTGCGCTCAAGCCAAAATTATTCTAGAATTCTCTATGAGTAGTTCGAAAAGCAACTACAAAGTTATAAGTCTGGATTGAAATGTGAGTAGATGTTGAAGATAATTCGAATTCAGTGCAAAATAAAAATTGACTTAGGCAATGTGGGACAAAATGAGACGCTAAAGCAAATATTCTTCACTTGCTCAACCAGGAACAGGTGAATAAAAGAAGGAAGCATTCATATATTTTCTATAATGTGTAAGACATACAACAGCAAAAGCAATTGCTCCCTAGCATTTTCATAACTTGAAGATTTCATGCTTTTTTAACAGGCCTATTGTTTCATCTTGCCCTAATAATTACTAGGATTTGTCTTTTTCTTCACAATACCTTGCTCGAAAAGTGTTAAACGTCGGAATTTATATACTACATATACTAACGATAGTATGAATCAAGTCAATATACGCCCATGTTAACGACAGCCCCATTTTGTACGCTGTATTCTGAAGCCAGGTGAATCTAAGGCATTCAGAAGCGCTTTACACCTTCTAGTTGAAAAAGGCCATTCCAATGGTGCTGGAATCATGGATGCGACTTGGATTGTGGCTCGGGCATTAATATCGGGAAATTTCATCATTGCACAAAACAATGTAAATAGCAGGCTCTTAGTGGAAAAGAGTGTGATAGAAAGGTGTATAAGCACTCTGAAAATACCAAGAATAATGGAATTTTGAGTACTTTATCCTAATATGCAGTCCACAATAATCCTTGGAAACTATTAAAGATGACAAGAATATGTCATAGTTTCACAATGTGGTCATCACTGCACTGTAAATGTTTGCATAGTGTGGCTATCAATACTGTGCATATGAAAAGCAAACCAACTTTCAATAAATCCTGTGGAATGTTAAATCAGAAGTTTTCCTTTGATCTATTTTGCAATTTTATAAAAATACCCCTTATGAAATCTGAGATAGACTACTGAAAGGAGAACTTATTTACTAAAAGTTTTGTTCCACGCATTTTGAGTCTCACCTGGCTGAAAAATGCCTCTATAGGTTTATTCCACTGCTAAAGCAACTAAAGTCATGACAGTCCTGGTGATATCAAAGCTTATAACTACTGGTTCTCTTTCTCAGCTTAGATTGTTCTCTTTTGAGATGAATGTTGGAGCTCTTTGCTCCTCTATGAATTAATTTTTGTATTGGACCTAGGCATCCTTGCACCCTGCTTGATGCAACATTAGCTTCATTCTCTAAAGTAAATCGTAAGTGAAGATCGAATCTTCTTCATGATGTTAGCAGGGCCGGACAAAGACGCGGGCGTTGCCAGCAGGCAGCTCGTGCCAATAATGATCGCTTTTTTTACCCAGAAAACCTGCGCCAGCAGACAGCAAAACATTTTGTCGGGCACAGAATGTTAGCTTGGAATACAGCACTCAATTTGCTAAATGGAATTTCATTTGACAGTACATTGCGTACGAGTCATATTCAAGAGGATATAGAAAGGGCATCTCTACTTGTTTTTAATGCAATACGTGTTATCAGTGTTTTAATATACTAGTGTACTAGAATATAATAGAACATACACTAATATGGTATAATATAATACGCTATAATACAGCATAATATCACATAATACTATATAATACAACATAATATAATATAGTATGATAAATGTGATAAGACATAATGTAATATAGGGTCCCTGGGGCACAATGGGTCGATTTTAAGGTAATTTTGTAGAACATTTGGCAAAACTCTGTCAATAGTGACTCTGTTCCAAATATTATGAGCCAGAAATAGCACTTACGGTAACACCGCTTAGATTAGAAAGCATTGGCCCCAGGAAATGTGTATGTTGTATATTTTTGGACCACTGGCTTATGGAATCCAGAGTTAATCTACTCAACCTGTTTCCAAGGCACAATGGACCTTGTCATCGTCCAATTTAAACTCTAAACTTCTGCCATAAATTCATTTTTAAAGTAATGCAACCAACCATGATCAAGTCTAACATTCTCCTTCTTGTTATCACACACTAGGGCATCTCATGTTCTTATGTGTTTAGATTAACAAATGTATGAATTCAAAGAAATTATATACTTTCTTCACACTTAAATATTTCTTGACAATAAAGGCTAGCAATCAAAGTTATACAATGGTCCTAAAGTGGTTAATAAAAGCATCTTTAAACAATTCCAGAAGTATCTTAATCACAGAAATAGTTATTTTTCTCTCCATGTCTTTGGGAATGCATTTCGGGCCATATCGAAGAGAAGATGAATAGTATAGAATAAATTATAAAGCATGCCATTGGATTTATAGGTACTGCATTCCAAAGTGTAGATATTCTTCAGTGCACTTTATTCAGCATAAAAAGGGAGCCCATCTATTACTAGAATTCATCTAAGTGCGAGAATTCATCTAAGTGCAAGACCTAGAATGGTGAACACAAATATAAACACAATAACAACAGATTTTCGTTCATCACAGAGTTAATACGGCAGTAAACTGAAGGAAAACATGCAGCAGGAGCCAAATAACCATGTAAGGCAGGAGTTCATATCAAGGAAGATAAATAGAATTTAAATGTTCTTTTGTCAACCTTCAGAGTACTTCCACTGTTTTAAATGGGCTACTAGTCATGCAGAGAATGTGTCAATCGTTCTTACGTGCTATTGACCCATTGTGCTCCGGTTTTATAGAAGCTCTTGAAATGAAGTTTTCTGAGATACCAATTAAGCTATACATAAATACAATTATAGTCCTAAAAGCAAGTGTATTAAACGTCATTAAAATGAGGTCGGCAACATTGTCGCATGTTGGAATATAATTTTCAACTTCAAGAAGGAAGTCCAAATAAATAAGCAACAATTATTGCCTTCAGTACCTATTTATGGCCTGCTTTGCTCACAACAACAAAAAGAATGAGCAATAGAAATGGTCTCTACTAACAGTATTGAAGATGCTAAAAGTAAATATGTCAGCTAAAGCTCTGATATTTCGACAGATTAGGAGAAAATAGATGAAATCATTGAAAAACCCATTGTGCCCCGAGGGACCGAACTCCAATATAATTTTTTTTTGAAACTTCATGATTATAATAATATATTTTAAGTATGCAATGATACACCTCACTACATTAAGGCAGTGTATAATTGACAAGTCTGCTTTATATATATCTATAAAAAAAAACAAAAAAAACAACACGCGCGCACATAAAGAAAAGCAATTACGAAAATGTATTTGAGTTAATATAACCATGTCTTTAAAAGTCAAGCAAATCAATATAATAAAATGTATTATAATAATGCAATAAAGCATTATGTATATATATTATATATACATATACATATATAACAGAAAATAAACCACTTGTATGGTCGAACCTGGTTCAGCCGTTATCAGATGAATGCGGTTCGAACATAGAATTGGCTTATTTTCTGTTATATCTTTGTTTACGTTTTGAGTGAAAACAAATAGTTTGATGCTATATATAAATATAAATATAAATATATATATATATATATATATTTA
>WIPJ01067656.1:83557-103667 GCA_018155075.1 Cassiopea andromeda
ATATATATATATATATATATATATATATATATATATATATATATATATATATATATATATATATATATATACTTGATACAAAGCATAACGAAAAGTCGTAGATTATGAGCAAATATCTGAAAACTCCTAAACATGTTGGTTTTTCCTTTAAGAAGCGGTAGATAAGAGGTGTTTGCTTTGGCCTTTGATCAAAGTAACGTTCATGTTAAGAAAATCTTCGTCTGCGTGTGGAGCAGAGCTAGGAGAAGTTACTTTTCTACTGCAAACAATTCTTTGCTCAAAAAACTTGTTTTATTTGAAAAAAAATTTAGCACTCTAGAAAATATGCACCTTGCCACCTGCAGCTTTAAGAGGATCCACTGATATATTGTCAAAGCTTGGTAACGTACGGATTCAGCTATTTTTATTCAAATATCTGAAATGGAATCGGTAACAATGCTGTCACCAGCACATTCTGCCGTAGCAACCACGGACAACAAAATAAGTTTGACGCATAGATGTATTTTTCTTGCGTAAGCTTTCTTTCAGTAATTAGATATTGCGTTTCGTATTGAATTAGAGTTCCCCAATTCTTCAAAATTTGACCAAAGTTGTGATTGGTGTTATGTAGTTTCATTTATGATCTGCTCTTCAAGTAATCATCTGGAGCTCCTGGTGCGTGATGTATATTGAGGCTTGCAACACTGTACAGACTGCACATCGATTATAAATCAATTTCTACTAATTGGATCATGATTAGACTTGTTTCTTGGATTTCAGGGCCTGAGGGAAATACAATCTCAAAAGATATGGATAACAAAGGTTGTTTTATCGTCGTATTGTTCGTAGTATTGGTGTCATTGAAGAATGCAGATGCAGCAGGTTAGGCTTCAACATTTTGTTTTGACTTCCCTTGTCTCATGATTTACACTTGATACTATCGCTTCCAGCAAGATAAAGGTGTATGATTAGGGCTTAATCTATTGAAGGTAAAGCGATCAATATTTATTGCTATAGCTTTGTAGATTGCATACTTGCTCTTTAAGCTAGATCCTGCGATAATGGAAACTACTAACAACTCTTAGTGGATTATCATTATTTGGTTATGCTCTTCGCTAGGTGCACTCGAGAAACTTCTTGTACACTTACCGTACCCCATGGTTAAGGATGAAGATCAAAGTTCTCAATGTATATTTGATGTTGAAGCAAATTTCTGCTACACATTTATTTACCACATTAATTCATTTGTGATTTGCAATACTCGTTTTCTTCATAAGAAAGCTAATTTTTGCCAGAGCCTCAAATTTCTTGAGTTTTCCTGAAATTGAGGCTGAAATTTACTAAATATTTTCTTAAATTTGTCTTATATAAATTGACTAAATCGGGTTACCTTGTCTTTGCTAATCTTGCAGTATCAAATTTATATTCAATTTTCAATGTTTTGATAGTAAGAGTAAGGTAATATTGTTTTGTTGGCAAGGAAAAAACTTGAGCTTTGAGATTTTCTTATTGAAATATTTGGCAATTTGGGTCTCATTTTCTAATAAAACTTTTTCTCCTAAAAAGCATGTAAATATGAAATATTGTTTGATGATTTATTTTGGAGAATTTGGAACAGCAATGTAATGTGCAATATTATTCATGAGTCATATTAAAGCTACAATCCATGGAATTTTAGATACTGAATCATTATTTAGTCAATAATTTAATTAATTGTCAAGTTTCTGGCGTTCTCCACAGTCTTGACTTTTGCTACATGACATCAACAATAAGTTATTGTAGCAAAGCTACTTAAAGGCAACTTTGAAATTGAATCATATCTTTACTCGTCAGGAAACTGTACTTTTAAGCTACCAGCATGTAAGGAAAAGCTTATAACAAGTTGGTGGAGTATCCCACCTTATATTTCACAAAAGTCTAACCAAGCCACTCCCGAAGGAATTTTCCCAACAATACTGACGCTGCTGGTTCAAGAGTGCTGCGGAGCCTGTTCTTCAGTGGAATATAGAAGGCTGGTTAACAGTTCTGAAGATTTAAAGGCTGAATTGAGTAAGATTTTATGAAACAGCAATTATTTGGATTTAGTTAATATTGCCAGAAGATTGTGAAATTTCATTTTAGGCTGAAGTTAATCTGAAACATAGAGTGAATGATGGAATGTTTGAATATTATAAGGAAACTGCTTAAGCTAAAGCTAAGATGAAAATTCATTGGCTGGAGATTGATTCCAGTTGAGTGGAAGCAGGTTTCTTTGATTTGTAACTTTATATTAAATTATGAACAAAAGCATCAAATGAAAAAAATCTTAGCAATCGCTTTCATGGTGACAAAAACTTTAGTGCTAGCTTCTGATTAAAAAGAATTAACAAAATTCAACGTTTTAATAGAATTAAATTCAAAATCCATGATTATCCACCCAGTAGCTTCCCTTTTGACAGTCAAAGAAACTATAGAATTTAGCTACAGCAATGCATGTTCTAGTCACTAAATTATTAAGAGCTGATTGAAAATCGAGCAAAATCTAGCTTTTCAACTTTTAATAATTCAGCTGTTATATATTTCTATAATAGTATTCAACTAGCCTCCGATTTGAGAATTGCTGTAACTTTTTCTTAGAGATTTAGTCACTTAAAAATAGCAATCGCCAAAACTAGGTTCGAAAGGACTAAATTTTTGAAATATGCAGAAGAATTTATCTGTCTTTGGCAAATAATTCCAATGGAACATTAGCAAAGGCCATAAGAACATTGCTTGGATTTTAAAACATTAATGATAGTCTTAGAGCTAATATGGAAGTAAAAAATAAGCATCCCAGAGAGAACAGAAAAGATAGTTTTATCATGAAATATATAGATACATGCAAAAGTGGCTCCTTATTACCTCTGAAGTATCTTCTGATAATCCTATTTAATTGCTGGAAAATGTAATTACATTAGAGGTTTTGCATAAATAAGAAGCGGAGAGGCACTAGATCTAAATCAGGCAATGAGAAGGCTTTTTAAGAAAAACAAAGAAAACTAAGAGCAAATTGCTCTGTTTCTTACTTGTGCCCAAGCTAGGACAATTCTATGGACACCATGCTGAATGCAGATTTAGGGTTCAAACCATAAAATAGACAAAGCATTTTGCTATCTTAAATAATGAAGACGAATGCGCATTTTTCTGAGTAGCAGACTCTATGAAATAGTCAAACACTATTCACTATGTAATAAATTTATCATTAGAGGCAAGAGGAAATTTTTCATATCACTTCTTTTACTGTAAGGGACGTCTTTTTGCAGCCAACAATACATACATTGCATTACCAATCTACGGCAGCATGACTGACGTGAAGTATCAAAACAAGCCATACTTTCCTATCGTGGAGTCGCCTGGTGTCATCTACTTGCAGAAGAAACAACCCGCTGGCAATGCTGCAAAATCTGTCATGGATGCTGTGTTGCAAGGATGGCCAGTTCTTGTCTTGACATTGATCATGGCTGCACTTTCTGGCATAGTTATGTGGGCTCTGGTAAATCACATACCCCACTATTCTAAGTTTTTCATCTGATGCTAAAATAATGTAATATCAGTGTATGTTCATTTATACCTTCTGTTCCAAAGATATGTCAAAATAAGGTTCTAGAGACGTTAAAACACTCAGTCCTAACTATAAAGTAAACAAATTCTTCTTCGTGAAGAGGCTTGTGGCCATTTTGAGTCCCAGCTGAGAAAATTGAGCAAAATGTATTTAAATTAATGCATTTTTAATTGGCTGTCAGATTTACGGCAATGCATTAGAAAGTTAACGTGGCAGCATTTTTAGATGGTTTGCCATGATCATAGTGATCGCAATTCTTGAATCAAGAGGATGACTTACTTTAGCTGTTACTTATGATTCACCTGAAAAGAATTCAGCGAATTGATTAACGATGTTAACTTACTCAATAAGGTGTGCTTAGATCAGCAAGACCTTGTGACCGGTCAATGTTTTCGCTTATATGACAGTAGTAGATCCAATTCTCAGCATCTATTGATTATATCATTTACTAATATGACCATACTGCATTAGTGCATCATTTTATTTTTCAAAATGCACATTGCCTTCACTTGTCCACAAATACTTTCTTCAAAATAAATCTTATAGATATCATTTGAGCGCTCAATATAAAGATGCATAAATTTCGTTTTATTCCAGGATTCATACTGGAATCCAGATCAGTTCCCAACCTCCTTCTTCAAAGGAGCATGGGAAGGTTTCTGGTGGGCTTTTGTGTCCATGACAACTGTTGGGTAAGTCTTCGTTAAAGAGTATTTGACTTATGTAAGGCTCGACTAAACTTCTGTCATTTCAAAATCATGGAAAATGAAGCGAAATATTATTTACATATCTATTTAACTATGATGAAAATTTTTCATTTAAGTAAGAGATATTTCAGATACAGATGCTTTCGTTTAATTAGTAGTGGGGGAATCTTAAAATTAAAGAAGAGTATCAATGTAGTAGTCAATCTGCAAACATTTCAATAAACTGAAGCAGAATTTACATGAAAAAACATAATTTCATTGTAAATCAAAGTCCAAAAAAGTGATTTGTTCTCCCTCTATAATGAAAGATTTTTTGTGTTTTTGCTAGATACGGTGATCGTGCCCCAAGATCTTTCATCGCCAGAGTTTTTGCTTTCATTTGGGTGCTTATTGGCTTGGTGATTATCTCAATCTTCACGGCTACTGTTACCACCTCACTCACTGCTTTGTCACTTAGCAACGATGTTACCATTTACGGAAAAACAGTAAGATGGTTTTTCTTGATGTTATTTTCTAAAAAATATATGCTGTTACAACTTCAAAAGTGTAAAGGAATATTGACTTTCATCTCTTTTGGCTTGAAGCTTCACGACAATTGCTCAAGGTAGATTAAGTAAAAGACACATGGGAATACGCAGAGCATTGTATTGTGTATTGTAGTTCACAGCTCAGCTTATGTCATTGGTTCGGGGCGCGACTTGAGCCTTTGCTTAATACTTACTCGCGGTTCACCTAGCAGTGACTGAGACCTATTGGAAGAACTTGGAAAATAAAGATGGCGAAGCAAGGATCTGGCTACCCTGCATCGCCTGTCACCTCCTCAAGACAAGTGTCCTCTCTGAATGGGAGTTTCCCTATGTGCAAAAGCATATGGAATCAACCTTTACCATTTACCGTTACATTATTAGACATGTAAGGAAAGCTTGCTATAATTGGGATTCCATCCGGAAAGTTGACTGCCCTTTCCTTAGCAGCAATCAATCGAAATCAGAGCTACAAATAACCTTGAACTATTGAAATTACTAGGAACCACCAGGAAATTAGTCTTGTCCAAGTGAGCAATATCGCTATCAGATGCAGGTTTTGGTGGGGATGATATGGCTCATGTAATGTTTCCCTGTTGCTCTGAATGTGGAATTACTTTACATGCTGCTTAAATTCAATTTCGAATATTTTCTGAAGTAGAAAATCTGCTCTCCCGAAGGTGGCTACCCTAAACAACACTGAAGAGCAACGGTATGGCATCAAGAACAATGCCAAAGTCAAAGGTATTTACTAAGCACATATTCTTGCATTTTCTCGTTCCTCTCCTTTTGTTATCTTTTTACATCTTGTTCTCCTCTCATTGTTTCTCATTCCTTGCTCTTTAGTTTTCATCAGTGTTATATTCTCCAAAGAAACACGTCGCTAAACTCTCATGTTCTCGTACACTTATCCACTCATACATGTCTATCGCAACTAAATTTAGTGTCCTTTTTCATTCTTGTCGTGCTCCTTGCAGTATTAAAACATTACAATCAGCTTCTTCTCAAATTTTGGTCACTTCCTGAAGTTACTTACTCACATGAGCGTTCTTACTGCTTTGGCAAAATTGTTTAAGGCTTGCTTTTAAATAACTTGCAGAAATAAAAATAAGACCAACTATTCAAATTAGTGAATAGTTGATGTTAGGTACTCAGTGTCAGGGAAAGATGCACCTACAGCTTACTAGGAAATGATTTCATTTCTCCGAAAAACTTGTATATACTCTTTGCTTGTACTTTAGGCTATTCGAGTATTGCTGAGCTCAAGAGCGCTATATTGACGGAGAAGGACAAAGTGGTTGGTGGGTTGATTGATAGTTACGTTGCTGGCGAATACAGCACCGAATTGAGCGAGTCCACAGGGTTGAAAGTTGCGACTGTATTTGACCACCAATTTGCTTATGGCTTTGCTATCTCAAATACCCTAAACAACAATGATGTTGAAAGGTGCATGCGACGAACGCTAAGCACAATGGAGAGCAGAATAACTAATATCATTCAGGAAAAGATGAAAGCTTTGAAGGTAGGTATCTGCTTTTTTTAAGGAAAGTTAGCATACAGAACAGTCTGGCTGTTGCAATACTGAACATCTGTTCAATCAATATGCTTAATAAAAATTCCATTACCATTGATTCAAACGTTCGATCTTCAATCTTCAGAAAATATACACAAAATATGAACAATAATCAGGAGGGTGCATTAAAATTCTGATTAAAGAAGTTTTGGAATGTGCTGGATTGAATTTCACGTCGTTCAGCATTAGCCTCTCTTAACTTTCATTCCCGCCCGCATTATATATGCTATCGTTTATCGCAATTTAACAAAACCAACTTTTTGTTCATGAAGGTACTGAGTGATAATCTTTCCAAAGTCTCATACCCTTACACTGCTTCTGTAGACTCATGCTATAGCCTCTACGTAACATGATCCCAATTTTTCAATCAGGAATCTAGCAAAAGTGCAGCAGAGGAGAAGTCAAGCAATTTATTTGACCCAAGTTCCTCCATCTTTCAAGCTGCTGTTTACTCCTGTCTTGGGATGATTGCCTTTTTCACAATCATTGGTGTTGCATGGGAATACTTCTACTATCGGCCACGCCATCAGCAAGATGGAGGGAAAACAGGTGAACAGCTTTATCTAACAATCTAATAACTTGTCTTCACAAGCAATAGTAGCTTTAGCCTACTGTTTTGCTATAGTGGCTTACTGTTTTACAACACCTTCTTAATTCACTTGTAAGCTTCTTTTACCAGTGAAGAGAGCAGTTTCAGTCAGTTGAGGTATATATCACTGAGGATCATCATTGTAGTTGATCAATGTGCTCCTTTCAGATAATAATTGGATTTAAGTGACCAACATCACCACAAGCGCATGCTGCTTCTATTAGTTGATAAAAAGTAATACCGCAGCTATAAGTTTTCTCAGTCACAGACATTTAACATTCTGAAAGTTTATCCTTTTCAAACATACTTCATTAACTGTCTATTGTAGTAAACTATTGTTCTGGGGAAGAACAAACCAAAATGCATACCAGAGTTTCACTTAAGTCTGTTAGATGTAGGCCCAACAACAATTGGTACCCCTCAAAAATCCCAAAATTTACCAATTGGGCTCCTTTTATTTCTTAAATTTTAGTAGACTCTTGTGTCCAAATGCAGTTGTCTCATTGGTAGTTGGTAGGCCTGTTCAAATTAGAGACTTACGTGGGCATTTGGATACAATTAAAATAAAATTGGGCAGTTCTCAAAAAATAGATCTTTCAGGACAACGAATAAATCAAACCCTTTCTGAAAGTGTGATAGAACAATGTTTTTTAGAATAAGAGTTTTAAGAAAGATCTTCTTGTTTCATTAGCTGTTGAAAGACCTCTTAGTCCTCATACGACATTCGAGGAGTTGGTTGCCGCACAGGCTCAGGAGTTAGAAGATGCCATGATTACTGAAGTTATGGCATTTTACAAAACCTGGTCGAGAAAACTGGAAGAGATTAAGAAGAAGAATCTGCGTGAGTGCGAACTGGATGATCAAAAGATTGACATGTCGATGTAGATGTTACTGGGAACTGCACAACCTAATTATCAGTTAATCATTTTAGTTATCTTCTTTTATAGCAATTGTGTAATCACCTTTTGTTAGCACGTGACATTTCCACCAGTAGAAATATAGACATACCTGCTAGAAATTTACCACAGCACACATACTATAGAAACATATTAGTTAGGTAGTAAAGTATACTGTATATAGGGGTCTTTCTATTTTATAAGGTCCTGTTCTGAAACTAAGACCTACTTTTATTTGTTGCAAAAAGGCTGCTTGGTAAAATGCTGCATAAAAGATTTTATTTGCGATAGTTGAGAATTTTTTGACCTTACGTAAGATGGCAAGTGTTTACGTTTTAAACAATAGTGGTCCTAAACTAGTATAAAGTAGCACAGAACACTGAAACTGATCGAATTCAAGAGTCTAGTCTACATAAAAATCTATAATACTTCAAGGATGTGAATTACTTTAAGATGCTTTTTGTGACTTGAACATTTTCAGAAAAGTCAGCAATGGAGGAAGTTATAGCAAATGAGTCTTAATAATTCAGGTATTTTATAAAAAGCATGACTATAAGGAACATGAGGCTAAGATTAGGCAGAAATTAAGAACACATCTAAGAAGCACTTCAAGCTGAACTTGAACTTTTTAACTTGAAAAAGCAAGTGTTCTAAGAACATTTTTTATTCAAATAGATGAAAACAGAAACAACATTAATAAAACTTTAACATTCTATTTCTCGAGTTACAGTTGCCTAATCTGGGTTGTTGCTGTTATTGGAAGTTTCAGGAGTTTGAGAAATAGGCGAGAAGCATTTGGTCTGGATTTGACAAAGCATTTAGGAGCATCCATGTTCAAGGCAGAAAGCTTGCGTATTATCAAAAAATGTGTCATTCAACAGAAATTGCTGTGTATCATAGCTCCTCAATCATTTTCACTACGGACCATATTTGATAAAAAATCCAAGCAGTGATTTCTATGACGAACTATTTCATGTAGCTATCTTCTTTGACTCAGTGTTTTAAATGGATTTTAGGGCCCGAATCCTTCTGTAGATAGAGCTGAAATGCAACATAAAGGCGTCTTTAGCATTGTGCTCAACTGAATATGATATCTTTAAATCTTCCAAAAGTACCTGCAAAAAGTATGTTAAGTAGATAAGGATGCTTATCAAACCGACAAAGATAGCCAAAATTTGTTGGAATGCTGAGGACTGAGTTATGAACGGAGCAATATTTCTCCTTCATAACTACTCTTAACTAAACACCTCTTAAGCGCTACAAAGGTTTAGACATTGGTGCGACGTATTTTAGTCAAATTGTAATTGACTGGTCAGAAACCATGCTGTAACTCAACATTGTACTGGAAAAGAAGAGGGCAAAGGAGGGAAATTTGCTCAAACTTTGCAAAGCGTTCCAACCATTTTGGTAACCGCTGTAGCTATAAAGCAGTTATTTCCAAATATTTTGGGGAGCTTTTTATAAATAAGTGGGCTTTCAAAACTTGACATACTTTACAGTATTTAATTTTAGACACAGCTGACAGGCATTGGCTCCAAACTTGATACATGAACAACTATTTTTCTGTTGTTTCTCAGGAAGACAGTATTTAAAAACTTTTGTTTGTATGGTGTACTACACATCAACTTAATGTTTCTTGCTCTTTATATGCCTGTGCACAATTTTTGAAACATAAATAAAGCACGCAAAAGTTGTCCTTTTTGTTTACAATTCTACTTGAATTAAACATCATTTATGGAAGCTATCCAACGCACTAGAAATTATATACACATCCTTAAAATTAATATTAGGAGACTAAACTTACAATGTTTGACCTGTGTTTGAAAAACAATTGCCTCTAAGGCCAAATTACCAGACCAACACGTAGTGGTCTACCGATGAGAGGCCGAGCATTTGGGTGCTGCAAATCCTACACACCATAATAAACCTATCCTTTCCTATAGCAGCTAGACATTTGTATTTCTTTAAAATTATACTTCCTTAGTAGCTGCTGAGAAATTGTAACGCCTCACGTTCTTGACACAAATTTTCTGAAACGCAGCATGATAATAAATTAAAGGGAAAGGTTCACGACAAGAATCATAGTCAAGACTTTAAGTTTACATTTTTATCTCATTATGGATCGACACTACCGTTAACTGTGGACGCTAACACTAACGTTACTATTGACGAGCCCTTTTTAAAAATTACATCAGACACTAGCAACAACAAATCCTTCTAAAAATTACATGAGACTTCTCAGAACATGCTTGTCCCATCCTCGGTCAATTATGAAAATAATAAGGGTGGTTTGTATAATCCAAGTGGGAAACAATGGAAAGTAAAAACTTGTAAAATCAGAGTTTGTAAACATGCAAAGTAAAGGCACAGAGTGTGTAAATCAGTAAATGTAAATGTATATAGGCAGAAAATACCCATTAGCAAAGGGAACTTTGACAGATGGAAAGTATCCCTGTTCTCTTCGAAGAATTCACTCACCAAAATCACCACTTGTGTATCTGGTAGGGTTCCTACTGAACCTGGAAAATAGGCAAATTTTACAATAAATCATGGAAAAACTGGAATAGTCGGAGAATTTTCTATGATCCTTACTCAAGTCAGTGAAAAGTCAGGGAAGACAAATTATTTTGTCAGCATATCATTTTCATTAACTCTCTGCATGGTTGTTCGCAAAGTCGTTGCTCTAATTGTTGTCAGTAAATGTGAACTTTATAACATAGCATTGCAAACTAGCAAGTACATGTGCATTACCTATCTATCAGGCTCCATTTTCTTCACTTTTTTGCAAATATATAAAATAAGAGTCAGGGAAAAGTCAGGGGATAGTAAGAGAAATTTAATTCATTCATTTGGTATGAACCCTGTCTCGCATCCTTCTCATATCCAAACCACTTTATATACAGGCAGGACAATAAGAAATAGATAATATGACAGGACAGAATAACCCCCCTGCACCCCCAATAAACGCAATAACAAAATCAGTAGCAACAGAAATCAGGATTGTGACAAAAGTACTGACTAGGAAAACATACCTTCTTTCAGTTTTACGTGGATGTGACTCAGCCTTGAGTGTGCTTGAATTATTAACTACTCTGGCTGCAATGCCTGCTTGAAACATGTTTTTTCGTTCAAAAACTAAAGTTGCATGCATATTCCTAAGTCAAGGTTAATTTATGCTTGCATAAGGAATATGGCAGTCATGAACTCAATTGAACTTAGTTTGGTCCTTTGCAGAATCCTAATTTCGAGCGGTTTGCAAAACGTCTTGAAAAACCAACCTAGCACGACATGTTGAAATTTTTTATTACGCTCGTGATATGCTTCGGGCATGCTTAATATTCTGATCATTTTCGGCCGCAGCGAGCTTATAAGCGTTATGCTCTGGAAGGTGTATGTGAATATTGTAGATTGCAGGCAACATGGGAATATCAGGATCTGGAGTATCAGGATTTGGATTTTGCCCCAAAATCTGGACCTCACTCCCAGATTTCTACTGCGCTGCAGCAACTATATTATATTCTGGATAAACTCTGGATTCTTAGTAAATCCAGGTTTTTTCCATATTCCCAATATTTTACGTAGTGAGTAATACTGCGTATTCCGGATTTTTGGAGTCATGGCTCTACTTTATCGGGATTCTTCTATCAAACATTGATTTCCAAAATGTTCGAAATTTTGTCATTTGATGCAGCAGTGGATCTGGGGTCTTGGGGGATTGCCTCCAGGAAAATAGTTTAAGATCACACCCTCTTGAACGTCAGAAAATGTCTTTTGCAAAATAAAGTCGTGCTTATCATTCAACTTCATGCTAAAATTGAAGACTGGTGTCTCTGACCATTCTTTATCGAATTAGATTTCAGTTCAGAGAGATTTAGGAGGGCTTTAGACGGCCGAATTTCGGTCGTGTCGAATTCAAATCATTATGTTCGACCAAAATACAGCACAAAAGTGGCAGTCACTTTATACGTGTTTTCGCCGTCGCATCTATTTCAATTCTCTGCAAATTGACATGACTTGGTGCATTGGCATGTTGCCAAAAATAAACCAGCATGATTTTCGTGAATCAAGAACTGAGGACTGCGTTTGTGTTGTATAAAAACCAAAGATAATTAGGAGGGCTCTAGACGGCCGCAATTTGGTCGCATCGAATTCAATTCAGAGCAGAATTTAAATTAAGTTTGGCATAAATGCGGCCGTATAAAGTGAACTTTGAATTAAGTGCAGCAGGATTTGCCGAACTTAATTCACAAGTGTATAATAAAGTTGATTTAGTTAATAATGTGAAATTGATGCAGTTAATAATATGCATAATACTTTTTCAGTGTTAAATGACATTTCTTCAGTGGAAGAAGTGCAACAAGTAGAGTATTTACCAGCACAATTTGCTTACAAAATGTTTTTAGCGAAATTTTCAACTTTTTGGCTGAGATGCTATGCATGACTGCATGTAAGTGATTGAGTACAAACTTTCTGGGAAGCAAGCAACAAGGCTCCTGATTATGAAGATAGTGACAGCTACAAAGAGATGAGGTGCTGATTGCTAATAAAAATTAACTTTTTGCATTCTCATTTTGACTTTTTCTGAGAATCCTATGCAGTAAGTTGTGAACAATGTGAGAATTTTCCATAAGACAAAAAGGCTATGGAAGATCATTATTGAATACGTTGAAATAAAAGCATTATTGCAGATCATTGCTGGATGCTGTATCGTGATCATTTCTACAAGACACTCTTGTGAAAATCACATGAGTGAAGAATCTAAATAACATAAACATCACATTATAATGTTAGACACACTTTTAAGGGATTAAATGAATTTTGCTAGATTTTAGATATGAAAATAAGTCTTCTAAAATTCTGTTTGCAGTATGAACTGCCTTTGCATAATCAAATTTCTTGAAACGGAAATAGATGAGGTTCGAAAAAAATCACCAAAGAAACAGATTAAAGTACAATAGCATAAGATATAGAAAAGCATTGATACGGTTTTTTTTCTGATAAAAATGGTTGGAAAGGGTTCAAATATAGTCCTGGAACCATAGTAGCAAAGGAAAATCTACTATAACTTGTATTTTATTCACCAAAAAGATATTGAAGTCAAACGCCTAAATTGTCCGTTATACTAATTTTGACTTGGTGCTTTACATTTGTTTGTTGTCAGTGAAATAAGAGGTCATGTTGAACATTGCGCTAGATAGGCCACACAATTATAGTAAACAACACTATGACGCTTCACGCGACCAACCTAGTAAAGCGGCGAAACCACGGCAGAAGTTAACAAAAGGAAAATGTCCATTTGTACTGCTACCATAAACTTCAACAATGCGAAATAACAATATGCGTAAATACTTTAGCGTTATTCTTCGATACTTGCGGCGAAAATAAACAAGCGAATTAATAACGTTCTTGCGATTTACTCCTTCCTACTTTTCTATGCGGATTAGCGAATTACTTGAGCTCTTACAGCTATCTCTATGCGACTTATTACTGACAACTCTCCCCAAACTCTCGACTCTTCTCTTTCAAACTCTCGAACACAGGGATATAAACTAGGCAGGACGGGGGTATGAAATTCAACAGGTCATCAGTATCTCAAAAATGTGACGTGTAAGAGAAAAACTAATAAAATACCTAAAATCAACGCGAAAAATCCTTATATAAAAGTATATTTAGATCTCAGATGGCTGAAAAAAGTGAAAATTTGTCGACGAGTGTAATTAGTGCCACATGACACTTTAAATGAAACTCTACAATATATGAAACTCTAAAGGAAAATCTACAATTTTTGAATGAAACTATTTCAGTTAATTTAGGAAGAATTTATAGCAAAATGTCCACAAAAGTTACTGAATATTGTATAAATTTGGCCATTTTACTGAGTAAAACAACTGGGTTCTGTCTCATGTCGAATCGAGTTGTTGAGGACATCCTCCCAATGGTACTTAAAATGCTTCCTGTTACTTTGGTAGCAATTGATATTGCAAGTCTCATAATTTTGGAACAGACATGGAAACTTTGTGTATTTGTGGCGAAAATTCTGCCCATTGAAAGCCAAAATCAAAAATCGGCCGGGAGATTTATTTAAATTCATATTTTTGAAAAATCTTTTCGTTTTTTCGATATTGTAATCACTGAATCACATGTCAATAAAAAAATGAAAGTAGAAAATCTGAGAGGTGACCCCGTTTAACTAACTCCTAATATTAGATTGTTGAAGAGATCTCTTGTTTCGTGATCTTGAATTGCTTTTGCACTCTGCTGGTTGCAATTCACTGAGCAATCCAGGAGGTAACGATGGAGCAGAAGTTAGCTTAAGCCTGCAGCTAACTGCAAGTGATGGTGGCATGGACTTAGGACCCGGGAGTTACAGGAGGCATGTGCCCCCCACCATTTAAATATCTGTACGTAATTAGTCTAAAGCTCCGAAATTATCACTGCAGATAAAGCTATTCAAGTAGCCCTGTACATTGCTGATGCTTTGAGAATAAATGTTATTTCATATAAAAACTACGTTGAATTTTTTACGATTCTGCTTTTGGTGATTCTAACTGTCAGGTCACAATAGAATAGAAGCCCTACTCCTAAGAAGATACAGATTGAGGTGATGTTCTGATAGGCCTATTCAAAGTTTGGTAATTTGATGGCTCTCACTCTGGGTCTTGAGCAAAAAGTTTCCGATGAAATGCGACATAAATTTCTCTGTGCTTCTTCTCTTCATCACAGTGTATTCAATTTTTTACAACCAAAACCAAGGCAACTTATCGGCATTTTGGTCCTCGATGAGTTTGTTGTTATCAATGATTCTTTGTTAAAGTTACCGCGCATCCTACTGCGCATACGTACAGAGTGTTTCCCCATTGCAGCCATCCGGCCACCCGTTGAAACAATAGGCTAATCGTTCTAGTCATGAAGTCATGTATTTCAAAACGAGGCTATATATTGTATTCAAAACGAGGCTACTTGGCAATGAGCATTATCACTCAAATTAAAAAGAGGCTAGCTCCCAGTTTGAAATTTACATAAAAGAAAATCAGGGGCGCAACATCTATACTTTCACTTAAACATTAGATGTTGCCTTGCGATAGTTACATCTTTACTTTGATAATACCTTGAAATGAATACCATTCCAGTAGTAGTAAGCTGTAGATAAAGTGTCGTCTTTGCTAACTATGAAAGATCTCAATTGATTGACACCAAGTTGTATTCATGACAAGTGTAATTCACGACGGAGATAAATTAACGGATTTACTAGAAGCCCCTAGCGTCACTGAAAATGGAGGCATACAAGTCTCCTATGGCATTTCACAATACAGGACTATTGTAGAAGAAGAGGAGGAGAAGGATGGGGGTCTGGAGGCTTGCCCCCAGGAAAGTTGTTCAGAGCTATGCCCTCTAGAACGTCAGAAAACGCCCCTTTGCGACATGATATGAAGGCTGCTTTCACATCTGATATCTGTTTCCAGAGCAAAACCAATCCTTTAACTTGAAAACGAAATACGAAGAAGTTACGATGACTCTTGCTTTTAATCTCGTATAGTCCAAAGCTAGAAACAAGATCTCACGCTAGTGCGCCGAAAGAAGGATAGTCTACACCAGAATGTGCACTGAAATTCTGATGTGACAAAGCATTATTGCCCTGCTAAGAGATTTAATTGTCCTGCAAGTTTAGCGGTTTTATCTGATGGGGAAGGGAGGGCTTCACACAATGTTCATCCTTGAAGAAGGTTGAAAAGTAGCTTCTTTGGAAAGATGGTTTAATGTTATGACAAAGTTCAACATTAAGAAATATTCAAAACTTCCGTTTCTCAAGAAAATTCATTTGGAATGTTTGCTTTTCTATGCCAATAAGATAATATCCAATACATTACTTACTATTTCTATCAAGAATTGTGCTTCCTGTTGCATAATTTGATAACAATGGTATATCAATTAACTCCATGTAAATAATTTTTGCAGACTTTCCCTGAAATGAGGTAGTTTTTAGGGAAGTTTCTTGACTTCTCCAGGTTTTCTCTGATATTCTGGAAGTTACGCCTTCGCTACTTTACTTTTCAAGTATTTCCAGGTTTTCAATCTCGCCCGCTCTCTATTAAGCACTTCTCTTTCGATGAAGTAAATCAATGAGTGCGTTCTTGTGGCATAGAGAATATCACAAGATGAAATCACGTCTGTTAAATGTGGCCCTTGCACAGAATTACTGTGCGTCGTAGAAACCAACAGTATAATGATTCTTTCGAAGAAATCCAAGAGGAGAACGGTTGCTTGGAAGACATTCCTGGATTATCAATTGACCAAGATGGTTCAGCTGAAGATGAGGACATTATAGTTGACTAATATGAATGAATTTTCGAAGTTGCTAGCACAGATCTTTCAGAGGAAGCAATGGAGAGCGAACTCTAAAGAACAATTGTGTAGATATTTACCTTGAGTTAGTAATAAGCCTCCTATATCTAATAAGCTCCCATCTAAGACTACCAAAAATTAGTTAGTGCCACGGGGCTTAATAGGACTTTTACGGCACACAAATTATCATTTAATAACATCTTGTACATAATGCTAAGTTTCGTCCTTTTCATGTCAGGCTAGTAGGTGACAAATAGTATGTTGAAAGCTTACCCCCAAATTAACTTAAACTGCAGGCGACTCAGGTCACATCCTGTAGGAACTCGATTTCCTAATCAAACGCTAATTCGAGGATGAATGAATAGAATAATTCCAGAGAAACACCAGTGTACGTTTTCAGAATTTTCTTCCCGTCACAAATGGACATCCGCCTCGTACTCTATCATGCTACTTCGTACTACTCTAGTACTCTAGTGTCCCCCCCTCTCTCTCTATCTCTCCTATTTGTCGATATATATCTTCTGCTAGATTATTTTACGATTTATATAATGATAAATGAGGAGAAGTTACGAAAATAGCACAGTCAATAGGAATCAAAGTTTGCGATTACTCTACCCAATAAAAATTAAGAAAAACATATGAGTAACTGCATCCTATTGACTAATTGTTTATCTAAAATACGGACAAAAACAATTACTAATTTTCCTATATTGAGTCTCATAGTGAGAGTCAGCGTAATATCTACATATATAACTTCATGTAATAACCTTCCTACAGAACTTGTAAACAAGAATGGTTAGTATAAATGACGCAGGCGCAATTTGGGATTCTCGACACATCCTACATAAATCACAATGTCCGTATTGACTGCTGGAAACAAGTAACCTCCACTTGGATGAATGCATCTGCCGGTTTGGAGATGTTTATTGATAGAAATGAAATCTGCTTGAACTGTGTCCCCAAAATAATTGCAATCGCTGGTAAGCTTTACCCCAGAATTGTCGCTTTCACCTTCAGGAATAACACATTTCCCAGTTGCCACGTGTTTTAGGTTCTTGTTTAATGTCAATATGAATTTCTCAGTGCATGATTTACTGAGTTACTGAGTCGTACACGATTGCCAGACTGGCGAAGGCTGATGAAGAGGCCACTGAAGTGCTGAATTATAGAGTTACCAACATGAGCTGCAATGCGATTGTACAAACTGTACCAGTATCAGTGATATATACATTACTCTATGAGAGTCACTTAATAGAAATCTTGTACATATTGAGATAGGGTGCTATTCTCAAAACGTGTTATATTGTTGGAATGTAGTACTCAAAAGTTGCCAAGAAAGTCCAACATTGGGCTTTAGACCTAAGAAAGTCACTAAGTTCATATACTGTATATTTGAAACTCGATTTATCCGGTATTGAACTTTCATGAAAAGCTGTGTATAAAATTTTGTAAATTTTCTGCTAGCTGTTCTTTGACAGTTTACCTATTGCTATTGATTAAGATTTATCATCATTTCAAGATTATATGAATTTTCTCACTTTCCATTAATGTGCACGCGTAAAACATCAAGACATCAGAATTTTTTGGTGTTTCCATCGCCTTAATGAGATTATTCATTATTTTGTAGCATTCTGCATTGCATGACTATAATGAATGTACTGATTTTGATGTTTATGGCTCATTGACTTGTAACGTGTTATGTTGTAAATCATATGTGGTGTCTCTGTACTGCCCTGCTTACAGCGTCGATGTCTCTGTTAATTAATGTGTAAAAGTGTGATTATGATAATAAGATGTTTTAGCTTTTGAGCTGCAGTTGAGTTCGAATTAGCAAATGAAGAATATCACTATACTATCTTGGTTTCTCCTCTAGCAAAAGTTACAATTTACAAAGGGGTTGGTACCGTACAGGCATTGGTTGGGTGAAAGGGGTTTCTTATAAAATATGGCTGTGCAAATAACTTGCAATGCAATCTCAAGGTTGGGAAAAATGATGCATTGGACACGAAAACATTTCTCTTCGGTAAATAATTATCAGTATAGAAGACTGTGTTGATACAGGGATTGTGAACAGACTTGGAAAGTTTCAGCACTGTGCTAGAAAAACTTCTTATGAAATGCATGTATCCTATATTCATAAAATTTAAAGACTTTACTGGAGCTGTCAGTTAAATATTCCCACCGACAAAAGGATTGCGTATAGGGGATAATCTTAACGCATTTTTAATTTTGTACAAGGCAGTACTACTTTCTACAATATTTAACAACTTTTAAGCAGTAGTGGTTGTTCAATTACAATCAGAGGAGCTACGATGCCAAACTTGCTGGGAATTTGAATGTTGCTTAGCATATGCCAAGCATGCTTCATTTTAACAAGAAAAGGCATATAAGAAAATTGAGTCTCAGACAAAACAGTGATTTTCTTACAAAAAACGTATATTTAGCCCTAGCAAATTTCTCTGAGAATTTGTTGACTCGATGGCACCTGCAATCCCAAAGTACCTCCCATGGGAGGTACTTTAACCTCCTTGCCCCATAAATATCCACCACTGCACATGAACTATGTTTAAAAGAAACTTCACCATCTTGCCAAACATGAATATGAGTCGGTTTTCGTCGCACCTTTATAGATAATAGCATGCTTACCTTCTCGTGGATATAATGGACCACTGCGTGGGCGTATACAGAGCCTGTTTTGATTTGCCTCAACAAGCCAAATGGCGTTCGATCAAATCTGGTGTAATCTTCGCAGTTCAAAGTAAGTGTAAATAAGGAACCGTTAACAATGGAGATTGGTTTTAAGCATTTGCCTGAAGCAGAAGGAACCAAAGAATTCGACTTTCTCATGTAATAGAGATCATCGCAAGAGGAACTAAGGTGAATACGTTGATCTCCACTGTCAAACTTAAAGCACTTCTTGCTGTAATGCTGAATTCTAAACTTGCCTTGTACTGGAGGACTGGTCACTATAGTGCTGGTGTCTACAAAAGTAATCATTGAAAAATCATTTAAGTTAGACAAAAGAAACAAACAAATCCGATATCTTTGGTTTAATTTTGAATCAAGTACGTAAATGCACAACTTAGTATGTTCTTCGAAATCTACCTTCCATGGTGTAAAGCTAAAGTGAAGATGCCGAGAAAGGAATTTATTGCTTGCAGATTTTTTCACTGGTAAATAACAAAAGGAAGCAATTTGAACAATTTTGAAGCAGGTTTTTATTGATAACTTGGAGTGCCAAAAACAAGACTATCAACCGAAGAATTCTGTGATGAAGGCTGGAAGCTGCTTCGAGCAACTGCCTATGCAATCTATATTTTTGTATGATCAGTGAAACTTTCAACTGAAAAGACCAATGTCAGTTCACCTTGAAAGTTATTTTGCTATTAAAAAATCAGATTGTGAATAGCCAAAGTGTTCGAAATCATTCCTAAAGCTGCATTAGCCCATTCTGAAATTAGTATGAGAGTAGAAAGAAAAGCTCGTTGTATTGGTTTTGCATTGCGGATGCCCACCATGATAGAGTCAAAAGAATTTTCTGTATAACTTTTGTCCCCTATTAGTTCCAAATGACGGAAGAAGAACGATCAAGTTTGTAAGAAAAAGAAGTGTATAAAGAAATCAGAATTCTCTTTGTGAACCGTTGGTTCTAAGATATAAAGTGCAGCTCTATTACACTTTTAGAAGTCTATTTTTCATATCGCAATGCTACAAAACCAGAATGATCACTTACGTTGGTGTCTCTATAGAACATGCTGCAATGCAAGCGGAAAAGTGTTAAGAAACAACCTAGATCGATGGATGGATGGATGGATGGATGGATGGATGGATGGATGAATGGATGGATGGATGGGTGGATGGGTGGATGGATGGGTGGATGGATGGATGAATGGATGGATGGATGGATGGGTGGATGGGT